>JAEQML010054196.1:0-38645 GCA_016904865.1 Pissodes strobi | reverse complement strand
GCCACCCCTCTGTGCAATTTGTGATATGATTTTAATATTTTAACCTAAGTGTAGTCCAAGAGTACTTGTTTTGATTGTTTTGACTCAACTGTGCTAATTCCTGACAAAGAAGCTCTGATGGTAGCATAAGGCCGAAAGCGCTCTGCATTCTAATATAAAAAAAATTGCACGAAATACAAGTCTCTTCAATTCAATCTATTTCCACGTGCACACAGCCTTAAACCTTCTCTAAAGATAGAAAAGTCAGCAGAAGATCTTTGGAAAAATCCCAAAATTTTAAAAGCATTTGAAGTTATGATGTTAATATGATCATTAAATGAAAATTTACAATCCAAGGTGACCCTCCCAAGCTAAGCGCCCGCAGTTTAGCAACCAGGCGACCATGATCGACTCGATCAAACGCCTTAGAAAAGTCCGTGTAAACCGAATCAACCTACACTCCTCTCCCATGGACTCCGCAATAAAGTGCTCATACAGGACCAAATTTGTGCCGGCAGATCTACCCAAAAGGAAACCATGCTGCTCCTCGTTCATTACTCCTCTACAATTCCAAGATAAAAACCCACTGACTAACCTGTCAAGCAACTTTGGGATTTCTGACTGATCAGCTCGTCACTGTTTTGACTACGAACCCCATTCATGGTCACATGTTGCAAATGCTATAACCCTGCCTTTTATTCCTTTAAAACCAAAATGATCTTGGATTATCATTAATATTATTCTCAATCCTATCAACATAAGCCCAATAACACAATCCTCTGAGATATCTGCACTATTCCCTCAAACTCCGAAACTCAAGGTAATCAGAATTCAGCCCTGTAGAGATATATCTCCCATGAGCTATCTCCTTCTCAATGATCAGAGAGCGAAGCTCAGCAGATAACCACCCTGGAAAAGACGAAGTCCGGTACCGCCTCAGAGGAACAAAACTGTCAATTACATAGTCTTACAGCTACATCAACACGTTTATTAAAATGCTATTCAATAATTTTTTCAGGAAATAAATTAAAAATGTATATTTGGAAATATTTAGGTATTATTATAATTTTACCTGCTACACAGTGTCCAAGTGAAAACCAATCCAAAAAGCAATAAAAAAAGAAGTATGTAAGTATTAGATCGATATAAAAATAACAATTATTTGTAATAATAAGAATGTAGCGAACTTAAACCGATTATAGCAAACCATCTCAAATTGGAAAAATAACAATTTCACGCATACTTGCCAGATGTACCAAATTAAGAATTCGGCTTTTTGAAAGCGAAAATGTAATAAACTTGTTAATGAATTTTGTGTAAAAATGCTACAAAATTTTACAATTTCTTTAAAACATTCAATGCTTCTCAAAAAGCCAAGAAACCCACTTACACAGAGTGGATTATTTAAACTTGAAGATTCATAAAAAACAAAAACTTTGCATTTTAAGGCTAAAGTTCATAGTAGGGGAGAGTGAGGTAAGTAACATGTATTTCGAAATGACTATTCTTCCTATAAATCGCAAAGAAATTGTCCTTGGCAATTTGAGCAAGCATCGTGCCACCATGATTGCGTACGTGCATGATACACATTGCATGCTGTGAACAACCAGGACGCAAAATGTTTTCTTATTTTTGTTTGATGTTTGAACGTGATTTTTTACTTAACAAATTAAATTGCTGCCATTCCCAATCTATTTTCTGTTGTAACATTCATCATGCATTTAATGCAGTTTGAAGTTATAATTAACGACGTATGTCTTCTGAGCTAACACAAGCCTATTGTGTTTGGGCAGCAGCGGTCTGATTTGTCAGAGCTTGGTGTTAAACGTCTATCATATCATTTGTCTTTTGCAAAAGTAGAAATTTCAGGCGAAGCTCTGAAAACGAAATAGTAGAACATCTACTTGACGAAATGGCAAAAGTAAGGGGATGTAGCAGATTTGAGGGAAGGCTAGGCTGAAGCAGCATCCAATGGGGTGGAAGATCTAGTTGATATTTCAGATTATGAAAGATTTCCTTCTCCATTTTCACTCATTTTTTTTTTTGTAATACAGCGCCTTAGTGTGGGCTTGGGAATATTATAAAGGGCAAAAGCTTTGATGTTGGGCGGAGACAAGTTAACGAATCCATTGTTATTTCAGTCTACTTGCTCCACATTCACTGCTAACCAAAGATTTCTCAACACAATTACGTTTCGTTTATAACGGAATATCTATAACCAATAAATAGAGAAAAAAAATTGCTACTTCTTGCCTTACATATACAGCGTAAAAAACGTTACTTTCTTAACACGAAAAAACGAGTTGGGTTTATAGCTACACATAGAAGAGATGTTTGAGGAGCAGTTAGATTCATTCTTATTTCGATTTATAATACTTTTATTAACTTGCCGAACATTCTTTTACGTTTTTTCCAATTTTTCCCCATTTTTTCAAACATTTTCGTTTTTTTTTCTTTCATAAAGCATTTTTTTCTTCCCATTTTTGCCATATCCGACCTCGTAGCTTAACTCCTTCGTCTTTTTTTTACCGAAAACCGCGTTTCTCTAACTTTTTTTATTAATTTTTTTTCTTATTTCGTTTTATAATACTTTTATTAACTTTCCGAACAATTTTTTACGTTTTTGTAAATTTTTTCCCATTTTCTCGAAAACTTTTGGGTATCCGGATAGGTAGGGGTATAATTCTGCCATCTGTACATCTTATTAACGTACCCCATTCTTCCCCAATTTTTCCTCAGACACAAAATAATTAAAATTAAGTTTTTAGGCTTGTATTTTCAAGAAACATTCCATGCACCAACTTTTACATTTTACTAAGAACAACATTTTTTTTGAGGAATGAATAAGAAATGTCCATATGTAGAGGTACATAATATGTACTTTCTAACAACGAATTCTATTGGGTTAGACGTTGTTGCTTTCTAACAAGCACTGTATAAAATTTTCCTTTATATACCCTTGGATATATGAATTTTCTGAAAATGTTACTATGGTAATAACTGAGAGTAAAGTGGATTTACTGAAATAAAAAAACAATATGTGCCTCACCTTTATAAGCACACAACTGAAGTGAAACTTCTGAAAGAGATATTAGGAATTGGGTTTTTATTTTTTTACGCTTTTTTTTCTTAACTTTTGCCCCCGGTTTCGACACTTTTTTTTATTTTTTTTCCGTTCTCTTCGCCGAAAACCGCGTTTCTAAACTTTTTTTATTATTTTTTTTCCTTATTTCGTTTTATAATACTTTTATTAACTTTTCAAACATATTTTTTTCTTATTTGGCTTTACAATACTTTTATTAACTTTCCGGACAATCTACTGTCTTTTTCTACTTTTATTAATTTTTCGTTTTATAATACTTTTATTAACTTTCCGAGCATTTTTTACGTTTTTTTTTTTAAATTTTTCCATTTTTTTTTTCTTAAAGCATTATTTTTCTTCCCATTTTTGCCATCCCTGACCTCTAACTTTTTTTATTATTATTTTTTTTCTTATTTCGTTTTATAATACTGTTATTAACTTTCCGAACAATTTTTTAAGTTTTTTTCAATTTTGTCCCATTTTTTTGAAAATGTTGGTGGATCCGGGGAGGTGGGGGATGGAAACCAATCCCCCCCCCCCCCGCTCATGGTGACCCCCGTTTCCGTCCAGGATCCATATTTTACCCCGGCTACATGTCCTGAAAATTTCAACACTCTAGCTATACTGGAACATGCATAATAATTAAAGGGATGTTTCTTTGATAACCGTTTCAACTTTGATAAGCGTTTCATTTTCTCTGACTTTACCCTCGCTAAAGAAGTTTCACTTCAAAAATGTAATACAAATTAATATATGAAACAAAAACCTTACCATAACATAATCGTCATCATCTGTTTCTTCAATTTTAGCCATTTTAACAGCTTCATGTAACAGATCGGTAGTACTCTGACGTTTCAGACTCCGGTTCTTGGCCATTGGTTTGGTTTTACTATCTTTGTCTTTTGTCTTAGGCATATCGTCATCTTTTGGTTTAGATTCTGCCTCTTTTGGTCTACTTTCGGTATCACTTTCATCCGAATCGATAACTGCAAATTAAAGGAGTTTATAAATAAAATTACAAATTGCTTAATTTTATCTGAAAATCATGTAAGTCTTCTGGATAACTATTCTTACCTATAATGCTAGGAGCAGGCGTAACCTCGATAACGTCGTCGTTCCCAGAATCGTCTAAAACATCAGTCTTTACGCTATCATTTTTATCGGCAGATATAATGCTTTGGTCAGAGGGCTTGTATTTCTTAGTCGGATGAGTATTAGGAGTCCCTGAACTATTTTCCTGAGCAACAGAACTTACAGCAGCACTCTTTTTGGCATAAGAAAGACCACTAGATCCAGGTCTATTCTGCAGCGTTTCGGCGGTACCTATTAAAATAGTAATAAACCAAATATGAGTGACAGGCGATGAAAACTTAAGATACAATGACACTAGCAGCATTAAAAAGGTTATTTTTCCCTATTTACTAATAAATTAACGTTATTATTAATTTAAAAGATAAAATGGTGTAATCACTGTGATTGGAAGAGTTGTAAAAGATAATTTTACATGGACCTAGTTCTTGGCTTATTCACGTATTCAATTCCAATGCCGCGTTACATTTTAATCATCTGAAGTTTATGTAGATTGTTGAAGTTGATTCTTCTTGCAATGCATCTAGAGTTTTGCTTCTTAGCTTAGCGTTAGGTGAGTAGGCTGCTTTGGGGGATTATAATCAGTTTTATTCTGTGAACTAGAAAGTAGAGCTAGGAGATTTAGATACTTTTCGGGTTTCCGGAAGAAACTTAATACGGCTCTGGGAATTCTGGAGTTGGTATCGGCAATCCACGAGGCCTTTGAGGAACGTGGGTTTTTGGTAAGCAGCTTCTGCGACTTGAGTAAAGCCTTCGATTGTGTATCGCATGGAATACTCCTATCCAAACTAAGAAAATATAATTTCAACCATCCCAGTATCTCCTTGATTGAAAGTTATCTAACTGGTCGACGCCAGATCGTGCAGGTTAATGGGGTGAAATCAGTGGAAAGGGAAATTTGTATTGGGGTACCGCAGGGGTCTGTTCTGGGCCCTATATTGTTCCTATTATATATAAATGATCTCCCTCAAATTGATCCAGAGGCTCATTACACCCTGTTTGCTGATGACACCACAATTTCCTGCTATGATGGAGATCTGGATCGGGCTATGGAGCGTGCATGCGATGCACTTTCGGTGGCTAAAAAATGGTTTACCACTAACCGTCTATTTCTTAATGCTTCCAAAACCCAAACCCTAATATTTACTACTCGTGTTATTCCAGATGGTGATGGGGCTACCAGTGCGAGGTTTCTGGGCGCTCATCTTGATCGTGGACTTCGTTGGGATGCCCATACTGATGCCCTGTGCAATGAGCTTGCCTCAAATACATTCCTACTTCGTAATCTAGCAAAGTGTGTGTCCCAATCTGTGCTGAAACAAACGTACTTTTCTTTGGTACATAGCCACATCTCCTATGCCATTATTGTATGGGGTCACAGTGCTGGAGCAGGGCAAGTCTTTCGCCTCCAAAGGCGGGCAATTCGTGTGCTGGCGGGGTTGTCATATAGAGAGGACTGTAGGCGGGCTTTCGTAGACCATCATATTATGACTGTTCCATGTTTGTTTATTTATGAGAGTCTTCTATACTTAAGACGTAACATCGATAACTATC
This sequence comes from Pissodes strobi, assembly GCA_016904865.1. Classification (NCBI taxonomy): domain Eukaryota; kingdom Metazoa; phylum Arthropoda; class Insecta; order Coleoptera; family Curculionidae; genus Pissodes; species Pissodes strobi. The sequence continues at coordinate 32,941 of JAEQML010054196.1, read as the reverse complement.
AGGCACATATTAATATCCATGATTATAACACTCGTAATAGATACAATCTAGTGCGAAATTACCACCGCCTGGAAAGGTGCAGGGATGGCCCCAGCTGTTTCTCGATCCACTTCTTTAATAAGTTACCAGATTCCTTTAGGATCTTGCCAGAGAAGCAATTTAAAAATGAGTTGAAAAGTTTTCTATCTAGTCAGGGATTTTACGATTACACAGAGTTCCTAAACTATCAATTTTAATCTATCAGGTTTGTTTTATTCAGTATTCCTGTTTTATTAAGTGTTCTGTTTTGATATACATTTTTATTGTGCCTTTTATCTTTACACTTATGAATTCAAATTATGTATATTAGTGAATTTTATCTTGCACCAACTGGTCTAAGAATGAATGTCTTGTTAACTTTAGTCTTGGATACTTATGTTGACTTGTGTAAATGCTGTATGTATTTTGACACCAATAAACTATTTGAATTTGAATTTGGGTTTTGTAACTATTCGTTACCTTTGGCTTCAGTACACTTCTTCTTCTTCTTTAGATGCATATCCACTAATCGCATGTTTCGTTGCTTCTCTGTCTCGCGCGGTGTGAATCTATGACTGTATATCGCGTAGTCATGTCCATTGTCTGATGTTCTGAAGCCAAGACATCTTCTTCCTCCCCATTCCTCTTCTGCGCTCAATCTTGCCTTCAATTGCCAACTGTCTAAGAACTTCCTCGTTTGTCGCTATCGCTGTCCATCATATTTTGAGGATTCTGCGATACAGCCACATCTCTAAGGCCTCCAATTTGTTGATACTACTCATCTTCAGGGTACAACCCTCACACCATAGAGAACAACCGACCAAGCATTCTATGAACCTTATCCTCAGGTCGATATCAAGGTCTGAACAGGTAAGCACACCTCTAAACCTCAGGAATGCTTGTCGGACTTGCTCAATACGGCTTTTTATTTCTTTGTCTTCGAAGAGCCATGTTCCCAAGTATTTGAATTTGTCTACTTCTTCAATGGGCGCTGCTCCAAATGTTATTCCGAAGTTTGCGAATGCATTTAGGTTTCTGGAGATGACCATTAATTTCGTCTTTTTGGTATTGATGTTCAGACCCATGGATTTACTGTGTTCTCCCACCATATTTACCATTTCCTGTAGATCGTCTATATTATCGCCATCATCGGCATAATGGATGTTGTGATCCATACTCTATTAACTTTAATTCCCATTTCTGCGTCTTCCAAGGCCTCTTGAAAAATAGTCTCTGAATAGAGGTTGAATAAGAGTGGAGACTACACGCACCCCTGCCTCACTCCTGTTGTTGTGTAGTGTTGGACACCGCATTTTCTAGTTTCACTTGAGCATTTTGGTTCCACTATAGGTTTTCGATGCACCGAATGTCTTTCTGGTCTATGTCAAGCCTCAAGAGGAGCTGCATCAATTTCTGATGTTGCACTCGATCGAAAGCTTTTTCGTAGTCTATGAAGCATAGACACACATCTTTTCCCTGATCGCAGCAGTTTTGGACGAGCACCTGTGTCGCCGCTATCGCGTGTCTTGTACCTAACCCTTGTCGAAATCCAAATTGTGAGTCACTTATGTCTCTCTCGCATTTTCTGTATAATCTTTGGAGTATTATTTTTAGGAAGTTTTTTAGAGTATGACTCATTAGGCTGATGAGTCTATGATTTACTATCAAACATGGTTTTAATTTTCTGTATATTCCAGCAGTCTCTTTCAGTTTTTTTGTGCAAATTTTGATCATCTTGTTGTCTTTGCAGTTGTTCTATTTCAGAGCATTCGCGTCTAAGCCAGTCGTTCTTTCTTCTTCTTACTTTTTATGAATTTATGAATGCTTCTATAGGTGCTGTGGTCTGCGTCATTATTGTACCTTCGGCGTTCATCCATCAACAGCAGAATCTCATCAGTCATCCATTTCTGCTTTGCGCCTCTCGTCTATATCCCAGTCTGGTTTGGATAGCGTTCGTTACAATCTCTGTCCAAGACTGGTTAAATCTTTTTCAATATTTGGTGTTAGCATTTGAATTCCTGTGTTTATTTCACTATTGATTTCAGTTTTTATCTTTGGATCCTCCAGTCTGTCCAATGCCAATTTTCCTGTGGCTTTTTATATTTGATAAGGCGATCTTTACAGTGACCATCAAAAGAACATGGTCAGAAGGCACGTCTGCTCCAGGATATGTGCAAGCTCTATTTACAGTTGAGCTGAATCTACTGTTAATGAGAATGAAATCTATTTGATTCCGTACGATATTCTATGGTAAGTCTGCTGGAGATTTCCAAGTATAATTAATTAATTATAATTATTATAATAATTATTTATAGAAAGTTCTTTAAAATCATTCTGAATACATTAAAATATTTTATACAATAATAATTTGTCGCTGTGCGCGATTTTTAGAGCCTTAAAAAGTCTGGTCTTTTGTTTGAAAATTGTTTGAATTTTGGTATGCATAATAAATCTTGATGGCATTGTCAATATATTTAGCTCTGTGTATTTATCCTTCACATCCTCCCTATATCCCATCTCACATATCACCCTTAATGCCCTTCTTTGTAATTTAAAAATTCTTTCTGCATGACAAGAGTGGCGCCAGGCTAGGATGGCATAGCATGCAACGGACTGGAATAATCCATGGAATGTTTGGACCAGCAACGAAAAAGGGACAAGGTGTTTCAAGTTTCTTAGGAAGTTAATTGTTCTCGTCAACTTATCTGCCAAATAATTTATTTGCTTTTCAAAGGAGAGGACAGGATCAAGGTAAATGCTGAGGAATTTTACCTCTTGTTCTATTTGGATGTGATTTAGGTGTCTGAGTGAGAACGTTAATTTAACTGTTTTTCCATCATTGAGAACCAGCTTATTTGCATTAAACCATTTTTGTAAGTGTGATAAGCTTTCATTTGTTTTGTTTATAAGAGAATCTAGCTCCACATGACTATTTATTAGAGCTGTATCATCAGCAAATAGGCTTAAAGAGGAGTGTGGTATTGAGGTCCTTATGTTATTTATATATATTAAGAAAAGTAATGGGGCTAAGAGTGATCCTTGTGGTACCTCAGATTCTACCCTTTTTCTGGAAGAGAAAGTTTTAAAGAAAGTTTTGTAGAAAATTAATTGCAACTTAAAACAGTCTGGGTAAGTATATTCCCTAACACATAAGTTAAATAATTTTGTAAGAGGTGGAATCAATAAGTTCATTAGAGTTCACATTTTGTTTTTTTTTTAAGCCGTAATAGGTTGTGTCACATGTTGGGATTTGATATGTAAGGTTTTTGGCTATATCTGCAAAATAAGTATTAGAATCATCTGCCTTTAGGGAAGTTTCATAACTTTTGTTTCTTTGCTGATTGCAATGTGAATTTATAATTTGCCACGATGATCTTGCTATATTATTTGAGTTCTTAATGAAATTTGCATTCGCATTTAACTTTGCATCATTTATTTTTTGTATATATTTATTCCTGAATTCTCTAATATAATCAAGCAAAGATTCAAAAGGTTTTAAAATATACATTTCATTTAATAGCCTTAAGCTTTCTCTCATGTTGTGTTAAACCATTTTACGTTGTTAATGATTTTGGTATTATTTTTCTTTTTAACATATGGGTAGGCAATTTCTACATTATATACTATCAAGTTATTGTTAAGTGTTAATTCCCAGTTTTGAACAAATGACCAGTCAGTATTTTGAAGACGGTTATAAAAGACATATTTCCCATGTTTGGTGATGGGTCTATATGATATGCAGTCACAGGCCGAGGCCTCCACTTGCATGTCAATTGATAAGTTTATTGCGAAGTGATCCGACAAGAAATGATTGTTTATTTCCAACTCCTTAATATGTTCACTAGAAAAATGTGTGAATACGTTGTCAATAGTGTTTGTTTTATAAGTTGGTGCAAACCCTTCATTAAATCAAGTAAATCATTTGCATTTGTAGTTCTAACATTTATATGAGTATTAAAGTCATTATTAATAATAATGCAGAAATCCCTATCAATCGAAGAAAGTAATACTGACAATGTTTCAATACAAACATGTATGTTGCCACTTGGTGATCTGTATATTGTTATAATAAGGCATCCCAATGACATAATTTCTATAGCGGCTATTTCAATATGGTTTTCTACTGATTTAGATGTTAGGTCCTCCCTATTTTTAAAGGGTATATGAGGCTGTATTAAGATTAACGATCCCCCATAGGGGCTTGAGTTTCTGCAGAAATATGATCCTATCAGATAATTGTTTATTTTGAGCGATGCCAATTCAAGCTCTAATAAAAAGTGTTCGGTAAAGCATAGAATGTTAAAGTCATATTTCCCAGACAAACAAGATTCAATTTCACCTGATTTGTTTCTAATGGATCTTATATTTACATAGAATAAATCCAAATAGGCATCCATATTGGTAGCTTCTCTATCCTTATGGTCTTGAAAATTTACATGTTTCTGGACTCCATTGGGGTTTGATTCATGAAATTTGGCCCTCTTGAGCTTGGTTGTCTATAGGGTCTTAGTATCGTATACATGGGCCAATTCATAGGGTCAAACACTTTTTTCATTTCAGAGAAAGGTACTTGCAGTCCGAAAGCAGCAATGTTCGGTGTTGTTTTAGTTGTTCACTAGTTGTATTTGGGTTCAGTCCGGAGACAAAGATATGTCAGCGACTCTCCACAGCAGTTATTTTAAGCCCCTCTGTGCTGGCTCCAAAAATTGTATTCATTGTTGGTTTGGTTGTTGTTGGTAGGACATTCTTTTTATCGGGTTGGGCACTGGCATATCCAAAACCAGATGTGATATTTTCCTTTGTTACGTTAATGACATTAGTCATAATTTCTCTTTGCTTGTTTTCCATCTCTTGTTGTATGTGCCTTTGTACAATTTTTGGCTTAGCACCTGAATGTTGTTTTTGATTATCGGTATATATTTGGTTTGGTGAAGGAAAATGTTGAAAACCACTTTGTTTTGGAGTGTTACATCTGCCTTTGGTGGTTTGTTCCTATGTGGTTAGGGTGGTTTTACTGATTTTTCCATATCTAGTTATCTGTGTAGACTGTAATTTTATAGCATCTGCTATTGAGTCCATTTTTGCACTTATAACAGCAGATTGCTTTTCTAGTTGTTCTTTAAAGCATAGAACAAGTTCTTGGCTAGAAACAGCATCATTCTCAGGTTGTTTTATGCTTATTGGTGTCTAGCTTTCGAATCTTGTCTTCAATATTTGCAGTCACAATTTGACTTTTCATTAAATCTCACTTCAAATTGTGCGATTCTATTTTGGAGTGAAGCTACTTCCATTTTGAAAGCATCCACCTGCTAAAGAACTCTTGGGAATGACTTAAAATCTGTCAAGCATTCGGGACACATAAGCACCAAGGTGCGGCTTTAACTTGGAATGACTCGGATTTCTTGGGCCTGTGTTTCGCTACAATCTTGACAAACAATTCTCCTACACACATCACATGGGTACCCTTGCATTTATCTTCCTTTAAAATACAGATTAAACTGCATTTGTTTTTGTTTGTCATGTTTGAAGGTTATGAAATACACTGTATGCACGCGATGTTTTCTTTTCACTCAAATAAAACGAATTTGGACAGTTTATGAGGTGAAAATTATTTGTACAGTAATTTTATACTTTACTTTGCTGGGAGAATTTGAACACTTCTTTTCTTATGATATATTTACTTTAAAAAAATAAAATTTATTAGGAGCAAAAATGTAAACAACATTCCACTTTAGGGTTAGGGTATGTGTAATAGAATGAACCCTTTTTTTAATTTATAATTATACAAAAAATTGTTACCGCTTATCATATAACTATGTGAGTCAATAAATTATTGGGTAATGCAAAAATTCCTTTTACTAAGCCATCAGAAGTTTGGTTAAATTCTGGTTTTCCCTCATCGAGTTATAGAGAAAATTAAGTAGCACATTAAACCTAAGGGAAAATCCATATTGGCTCGACAAATTTGAAAATATAATTTAGCACCCACTTAGATTTTACAACCAAAGTAATCTCTATATATTTGACTTACCTCTTGCTACAGCATCAATGCAGTCGAAAATATTCTTCTCGAAAGTAGAAGGCGTAGAGGTGGTACTCGTCGACGCACTGGGTGTGGATTTTGGCGTGGTACCCGTCAATGTATTGGACGTGGCTTTCGGTGCGGATGAAGCACTGACTTTAGGTGAAGATGTGGATTTTGGCGTGGTACCCGTCAACGGATTGGAGGTGGCTTTTGGTGTGGATGAAACACTGACTTTAGGTGAAGATGTGGATTTTGGCGTGGAAGAAACACTGACTTTAGGTGAAGATGTCGATTTTGGCGTGGTACCCGTCAACGTATTGGACGTGGCTTTTGGTGTAGAAGAAACACTGACTTTAGGTGAAGATGCACTGTAGGTTTTCGGTTTTTTAGGCGATTTAGTGGGTTGTGGCGACACTTCATCAAATAGAATACCCCTGATGTGACGCACTCGCGGTTTATCGCGTTGCCATAGAGGTGTCGTATCAAATGGAGTGCTGACGTCATCTTTAGGCGTCTCTTCTTCTACCTAAAAGAGTAAGGAAAAAGATCTGCATTTTTCTATATAGTACTGGTTACTGCTGTATATGTTCTATATTTAATATACTTTTTATTTTCTTTTTTATTTATACATTTTTGTAACGTTTATTGTGCAACATATATATGTAATGATGATAAGTAATTACGTGAATGACTTATGTCTAGCAGCAGCTTTTCTATTAAGTTTGGTAAGAAATGAGGATGGTTCAAACATAAAATATAAGATATGGTCAACACAAGCAATGAAAAAGCACACTAAGGAAAACAGTGCACCGCAGTGAAAACTCTCTAGCAGCATCTTGAACTAGAATTGAAACACCTAAAAATAATCATTTCTCCATATTTATTAAATTCAATGAAATTGCTAAAATCCGAGACTTGATGGTGTTGTATTTCCCTAGATCACCAACTGCGTTCGACATTTATAGACACAAATTCACCATCAAAAAAATATTATTATAATATTCGAACACTAACCTTTTGATAGACAGAAATGATATCAAACTCGTGATTCGGATGATTCTCGGCGAAGTGATCCCTGAAACTAGCTTCTTCGTCATTCTTAAACGCACATAGAGTACATTTATACTGGGTGTCGACGTTATGTTTCTTTGCAATGTGCGACTGAATGTCTTCTTTCGTGTGATATTTCATTTTGCACATGCAGCAATTCCACCGCTTAAACTTTGATGATGTTGATGGTTGTGGTGTGGCCACCTCTTCTCGAGGAGCGAAATCTTGCGGCTCTGATTCCATGTGTCTAAGAGTAAAAGGAGGCTTAGTTTTTAATATGTTACGTGATATTCACACGATAAAAATTATACAAAACACAGATATCATGAAACTGTATTCAGACTGATAGCGTGTACAAAGATTAGAGCTTAATTACGTGGACCCTTGTCTCGAATATTATGTGCTTTATAGAATGTATTGGGCAAGTTTTCTAATAAGTAAATAAAGTACATAGACAAGGTTTTAACTCTTTTAAGTCCCACTTTCTGACAGCTAGCACGTGTTGATTGGTTTACTGATTTATTACAATTTTGCCTGAAATATAACTTATGAATTTATGACTTGAATCAACGCTAAACACTTAGATTGGAACTACACGTCTCACCTTAATTCTGTGAGAATGGGAAGCTTCATTTTTTTACATTTTAAAAATAGTTTATGGTATAAAAATATGTCTAGAAATTTTAGGGGCAATTGAAACATCTAAAAATTAACTAAAATTTAACACGAAAAATTATCCATAATTTATAAATGTTTGCTAAAAATACGTAAATATAAATTGGATCATACCTGAGAGTGATAACTTTGACTGCCATATCGATATGGCCATCTGTAATATGCCTCTCAACCTTGTGCTTCAAGTGGTGCACGAAGTTACAGTACTGACACTTGTGCAGATGCAGACCATGCAGTTTGAAGTGCTTGATGACGTTTTCAATATCTGAAGGTTGGATTTTGTCCTTGCAATGGGCACAGGTGAAGCTAGACTCGTCGCTATGGAGTGCCATGAGGTGATGTTTGAGGTTTCCCTCCTCAGGGCAGAGGTATGAGCACCCTTGGGCACAGCAAACGAATCGTCGATGTGTTGGAACGAATTCTGGGTATTTTTCCTCCTCTTTTTCTTTATCTAATAGACAAGGGAGTTAGAAGTCAAAATATCTTCAAATAAGACTGATCACTATGTTAGCCTAAGTTACTTCACGGGCTACATGCTCTTTACACATTGCGAAATAAAGATGCTATTTGAGATTTGAAGACATGGCCTTCTAGCTGTTAAATTTAATATAAACTCATTTAAGACTATATTTCATGAAATTCGACACAAAACTGATTTAATCTGATCTGATTTTAGAGCACTGGAAACTAGATCGTGAAAATAAAAATATTTGCTATACATTTCTAAGGAGTAACTGTCTTAATGACACTTCTGTTTTAACAAAGCAGTGCAGAAGAGAATAGTGTTAAGATAAATAATTTAGAATAGCCTTTCATATCATTAGACTAAGGAATCTGACATATCACAATCTGGCACAAAGATAATAAGAACAACTACAACTTTCCTTATCGCTCACAAATTTCAGCAAAATGATTGCCTTTTAGCACGGTCCTAGGAGTTATGTCATTGGAAACGAACTATCTAGTACTGGTCCAACTTTTACAAGCTACCGACCATAAAACTAGATGACAACGAATACTTCAAACCCAATCAAAGAAAATAAATTAAGTCAAGTCGAACATAATGTTCAATTATTACCTTTTGCAGCACCTCCCATTCTTCCTGCAGTCGTAGCAGAACTAGCTGCAAAATTGATCATTTTGTCGAACATTTTTTCGTTTTTCTCTAAACAAGGTACGGGATTTACAGGTGCAATGTCAGACACTGCTTTTTCGTCCAAATGCATTTGAAGATGTCGTAGTATGTTCACCTAAACAGAATGTTGTTATTATACTTACCAGTTGTAGTAAGATGTATAGATTTTGCTACAAAGTGCTACTGGCCCCGTCAAACAAAATTACTGCGCGTTCTTGCATAATCAAACGGAATTTTGATACATTGAGATAAATGGGTTCAAACGTCCTACTTAACTCATTTAAATGAGTTATTATTGAAAATTTATTCAATTTTCTTTAAACATAAAATTTAGAAGAATGAAAAAAAAATATTAGTTTAAACTAAAACAAATAAAATACCACTAAAATCAACAATAAAAATAAATACAAATTTGAAAATAAACAGCAGAACAATTAACGAAAAAATAATAACACTAAAAGAATGACCAACATTTTGTTGTGCTACTAAATTTCTTGCGTTATGCCAATTTTATGTATCGCAAATTCTTCTCTTTAACGTATTTATGACTTTTATTTTAGTTTTGGATATACATGCCTGTTTCATCAAAAAAACTTTCTATACTCGATTGTCCCACTTCTGATTGTGTAAATAACATTTTAAAATAAGGCAATATTCGTAATTTTAGTTTTATTTTGAAAAATCGAGTGAAACATTCTGAACCAAATTAGTCGAATATAAGACGTTGATTTTGAAATTCTGGGCGGGGGCAGAATTTTAACGATATTGAGTTTAAAAAAACATAAAAATACAACTTTTCATTGAAGCCATTCCAAACAATATAATTATCATATGATCACAAAATTCGAATCATAATTTATAAAGGCACAATTAATAGAGATCAAAGATCAAGTTTGACTTACCCTAACTTTAGTTTGATAATTACACAACCCACACTTTGCGTTGGTGCTAAATATTTGTCTAATTGGGATGCTTTCGATCTGATCGGGAGTGTACGTGGCATCTTCGACAGCCAGTTTAGAAGTTTCAGACGTTGTTTCTTTGTCCTTGGCAATGGGTGTACTAGCTTGGCCAGGCTTCATGACAAAATCATCCGATTCCATGTTGTTCCTATCAGCTTTCAAAGGTACCAAGTTGGTTTGGTGGATGCTGTGTCGGTTCTTCATGTGAAGTCTGAAATTAAGAATTGACCAAAATGATCCTCCAAACCTTCAGAGAAATTTCGGAAAATCATTTTCTACTTACTTGGCAAATCCAATGGTGGCAAACTTCTCATTACAAAGCGAGCAAGAGAATCTCTGCACCCCATGAGTAAGGACATGATCTGCTAGTCTTTGAGCTGTTTTAACTACCTTCTCACAATGAACACACTGAAACGCTTTGGATCCAAATTTCCTGCATGTCACAGAGTTGCCTACGTGTAACTTGAACGGTCTAACGTTGGAAAATGACAGGTTGCAGACAGCGCAACGGAATAACTGATAACCTGCATTAAAAAAATCTAATATTAAGACTTTCGTACTAGAAAATATAAATAATGAGAAATAATTAATTTAACAATACATGGCAAAATATAAGCCTTTGAGAATATACTTCCATATCTTTAAAAGTAGATATTTGGGTTTAGGGAGTTCGAATTTTTCATTTAAAAAATCGTACGATTTTTCTGTATCGAATTATTTTAAAAAAGTAAATTTTCTTTTAAAAATAAATTAATTATTTTATCACCCTGTATATGATTTAAAAAATATATTTGTATGTTGGTACTAATTATGTAAGTAGATCCCTTTAATCGTTTTGGTAATAAAAACGAAAAAAATATTTTTCGAAGAAAAAAAATTGATGTGGGTACTTTAGAACGGGGTATTTGTGCGTGGAGAGTTTGCATCTTTTATCAAAAAAATCGTATGATTTGTCTGTACCGACATATTTCAAAAAAACGGGATTTTTTTGTAAAAAATTTTTTTTCCTACGTTGGTAACATGTATTTGGGTACGGGAAGTTCGATTTTGTCATTTTAAAAAGTTTACGATTTTTCTGTACCGAAATATTAAGAAAAAACGGGATTTTCTGTACAAAATTTTGTAACTCCTGTATATATTTTAAAATATTTTACTTTTACGTTGGTAATATGTATTTGAGTACGAGGAGTTCGATTTTGTCATTTACAAAATCCTACCATTTTTCTGTACTGAAATATTTCGAAAAAAGTAGAATTTTTTTAAAAAATATTTTTTTACCACCCTGTATATGATTTTAAAAATGTTATTTGTATGTTGGTAGCATGACTAGCATGTAAGTGGACCTCTCTAATCGTTTTCGAGATAAAAACAAATACAAATCAAACACATTTTTCAAAAAAAAAATATGATGTGGGTACTTTAGAAATGGGTACTTGGATGCGGGAAGTTCGAGTTTCTCATCTAAAAAATCGTACGACTTCTCTGTACCGAAATATTTCAAATATTTTTTTAAATTAACTGTTTTACCATTCTGTATATGAATTTAAACATTTTATAGTACTTTAGAAAGGGATATTTGGATGCAGTGAGTTCCAATTTTTTTATCTAAAAAAATTTACGATTCTTCTGTATCGAAATATTTCGAATAGGTAGAATTTAAAAAAAAGTTAACTGTTTACAGGGTGTTCGAAAAATAGACGGAGATATTTTAGAGGGTGATTCCTTGTTAAAAAATATAAAAAAGTTTCTATAAACATGGCTCCGGAAATGCAGAGTTTTCAAGATACGTGTCAAACTTTAAAAAAAAATCGGTTTTTTATTAATATCTTAAATATCCTTTTACTTATTTTGCTGAAATTTTGTAGTGTTATCTGAAGTAATAAGGGGCTCAATTTTTAGCCTAAATTAGATTAAAAATAAAGTCCAGTGGCGTCTTACCGAATATTATTTACAAAAAAAATGCGGGCCACTGGCTTTTTTAAACATTGTATACATTTTTCGTATTAAGCAACTAAAAGCACAACAGTTTGGTTTCTTGAATTGTTTTCGTATCTGGCTTCGTTTATTACATTTCCAAATTTAAAAAAAAAAAACGATTTTTTATTAATATCTTAAATATCCATTTGACCGATTCTGTTGAAATTTAGTAGTCTTGTTTGTAATAATATGGGGCTCATTTAGCCATAATAAAAATATGAAGTCCAGTGGCGTCTCGGGAGGCATCACACCGAATATTATTGACAAAAAAGTGTGCGCCACTGACTTTTTTAAACATTTTATATTTTTTTCGTATTAGAAAGGGGTATTTAGGTGCGGGGAGTTCAAATTCGTACGATTTTTCTGTACCGAAATATTTCAAAAAAAAGTAGATTTATTTAAAAATCAACTGTTTTTCCACCCTGTATATGAATTTTCGAAAAAATACATTTGGACGAGTACTTTAAAAATGGGTATTTGGGAGCAGGGAGTTCTAATTTTTTTTATCTAAAAAATTGTAACATTCTTCTGTATTGAAATATTTCGAAAAAAGTAGAATTTTTTAAAAAAATTATTGTTTAATCACTCTGTATATAATATTAAAAATTTTACTTGTACGTTGGTAATATGTAAGTAGATCACTAATCGTTTCGGTAATAAAAACGAAAAAAAATTCAAAAATATTTTTCAAAAAGTATAAATTTTAACGTGGGTACTTTAGAAAGGGGTATTTGGGTGCGGGGAGTTCGAATTTTTTGTCTCAAAAATCGTACCGAAATATTTTGAAAAAAATAGAATTTTTAAAAAATAAATAATTTATTAATGCATTTAACATTAATAACTCTGCTTCAAAAAATCAAAAGCTATCTATCATTTAGGCATTCCAAAATCGTGCTTTCTAAGTCAAATTTGAATGGTTAGCAGATATGGAAACTTGATCACAAATGCAAAATTTATCAAAAATAAAAGCCAAGTTACTATTTACATTTACATTACTTACCAATAAGTCCATGTTTCTTCTTTTCCGAGCTGCTGGTATCCGATTCCTCATCAGAAGTAGAAACCATAGACGCCGATCTCTGCATGCTGGTGATCTTGAGCGGATCTTGACTACTGCCAACATTAATAGGCTGAATAGCTTCATTCTCCGGTTGACCGGCATTTATTTCCAACTGATCATTATCTAAAGCAGATTCGTCTATGATCAGTGGATCGTCTGACGATAAATCTGAGTTTAAACTGGGTATTACAGATAAAGGATCTTCCGAAAGAGGATCCTGAACGTTACTCTCATCACCAAACAAGTTAGATTCCTCGTTCAAATTCAAATTAAGAGGATCTTCCTCCTCTGGCACTTCCGAATGATTTCCAGCTACGTCGACATGCTCGACTGGAGGAAGAACTTCAGGTATTTGTTCGCCAGATGGCTGATTTTCTGATTCGTTGAAAGTCGCTGGCGCAGATGGTGCTTTTTCTACCAAAGGATTGTTCGTGATTAAGACCAGGGGCGGTGGATCTAATAAACTACCAGGTAACGACGGTACAGGTGAGGCAGGCCGTGAAACAACAGGTGTTGTAGGCTTTTTAGCAATGCTATTCGGCGTATTAGATTCCAGTCGTGTTTCTGAGTTATTTGAATCATCTTCATACTCAAGAATGCTCTGAATTGCCGACTGCAATATGTCATCTTCACTCACTGCCGTACTGTCATTTTCCGAAGCCAAGTCATCTTGGAAGAGCATGCTAGGAGCATTTTCTTCTACCGAATCGGTATTTGAGGAAACACCAGTATTTATTTTTGATATTGATTTAATTGTGGCCGTGACCTTCGGTTTTTGGGATATCGCTTCGTCAATGGCCTTTATGTCAGCAAATGTAAACAAAGGCTTCTCAGGTCCTGCTGAAGAACTAGATGAAGTACTGACGAGTAACGATTCCGATAGCTGTGTAGTAAACGAGTATGATGATGATGAAGTAGGGGCGACGCTAGATGGTTGACTGGTAATAGTCGTAGATTGAATAACTTCAGAACCGTCAGGCGGATACAGAGTTATGCCTCCAATCTTAACTGGGTCCCGGGGTAAGGTCTCTGACCCGTTCAAAATAGCCTTGGAAGCTGTAGACGTTTGGTCACGAACTTTACTAATAGGCGCAGTGGAAGTCACCGATTGTCCCTTCGGAGGAGACACCATGGAAGCAGGAAGCAGTAACAGTTTTTCGTTATTTCCGCTCGTAGTTACAATTAATTTTAGGTTAGGATTTGAAAGAAGTAGTTGAGTCGGTTGACTCTGTGTAGCAGGAACATTGTGCAAAGTTGGCAACTGTTGAAGTAATAAAGGGGCACCGGGAGAAATAACTGTAGTTGGGGTTTCAAGTCTTCTAGAAGCAATGGGATCCTCGGACGCTCCGCTCGGTGCATTGAGCTGGATTAACTTGATTGAACGCTGTGCACGTTTGCCGATCGACGTAAGAAGACTCGGAGGTATTTTTCTAACATGCCCAAGCTGTTGAAAGGCCTCTTCAGAAAACCTTAATTCTCGGTCCTAAAAATATATTATATATCACTGCTCGTACTCTTTATTTCAGATAGATATGCCATTTAAAAATATCTACATCAGATAAGAAGTTGTAACACGTTAGTGACTAATTATATATCAGGTAAACATATTACAACCAATGTTTCGTGTTGTTCATAGTACAAATGAGCATCAAATTTTTGCTAAATATTTTCATACATCAAATTAAGATAAGTACCATATAAATAAAATAACATATTTCGAAACTCATAAATGATCAATCAATACTTTAATTTAGCAGTACCTAGTAACTAGATCATAGTAACAACGTTGTTAAATTTACTTTAGTACTAAAAGTTCATGAGGAGATTTGACATACGTGACAACCTGCACATAACAATTAACACAAACAAAAGCTTTGCGCTATCCTTATCAGCAATCGGATATATAAGCTACCGGGTGTCCTGAGTTACTTTGGCATATTTTAATTGAATATAAATTGAACACGGATTTAGAATTCCGGATGCCGTTTAGACAGAATAGTAGTTTACGTTAGATTTTGATACGTAATTTAGTTATTCTAATTTAAACTTAGAGAACTCGAAAAATATGATATTTTCAGAGCTATTTTAAAGAAATTTTTGCTCCAGCAGAAAATCTAATAAATTCCTTGCCACTCTAAAAATAATATATAATAACATTCTAGCGGTTTTGACACATTAGAATCAAAACGGTTTGATTTAGAACAAAATGATCTGCGCTTTCCTATCATCTAATAAACATCTCTGCCATGTTTCAACAATGATATTACATATTACACTGACGCGCATGACCCTTCAACGCCTCCCCACTCAGCAACTGCCCATAACGAATATAGAATCTTCTGGACGTGCACAGATAGAGGCTATTCCTGATAGAGCATAAAGAAATATTCTATAGTATCATTGCCATTCAAAGTAGCACATAACTTCGGGAAGCGAAGCAATAATTTAAAGTCGAGGTCTTATCAGTCACAGATATACCATGGGAATATGGTAGGCACCATTGGCAACAATTGGTCGACGCCAGCAGCCAAAGATTTCTAGGTTTTAGACCGATAAAAATAAGTCTAAAAAAGCGTCATTATATCACAAATAAAAAAAAAAAGAATATATTATTTAAAATAAATAAAAACTAGCGGCATATCGCACAATTTCTGTCGACATAATTGACATTATGAATGTCACCAGGCTGAGGTGACCATCTAGCCAGTGTTGCCAATATTTTCCAAGTTTGAGTCATAATATGAGCTGAATATCCTCCACAGTTCTCACACCCTAGAAAGAGCGGCAAATGTCAAATAAAAATTTGCACACCAACACAAGGAAAACCAGAGTTGTTTTTAAATGGGGGGGGGGCAAACTTGAACGCCCCCCTCTGTCTGTTACAAAATTCAAGAAATTTGATGCCATTAGATTCGGCTAATTTTCACACCTATTTTCAAATTTTGCACACTCTTCTGGGGAAACTTGAGGTATCAAAAATTTGTATTTTTCCCTCCGTTCGTCACAAAATTTAACATTTTTTATGCTACTATGTGCAGCTAGTTTTGCACACATATTCTCAAATTTTGCATACTATTCTGGGGAAAGTTATGAGGTGTAAAAATGTGCATTTTCTCCCCGTTTGTCGAAAAATTGTTATTTTTTTATGCTACTATGTTCAGGGAATTTTGCACACATATTTTCAAATTTTGCACACTCTTATGGGAAAGTTATGAGGTGTTGAAAATTTCAATTTTTCCCCCCGTTTATTAAAAAATTTATTTTTTTTTGCTACCATGTCCATGTAATTTGCACACATTCTCAAATTTTGCTCACTCTTCTGAGGAAAGTTATGAGGTGTCAAAATTTTGCATTTTGTCAAAAAATTCAGCTAATTTTGCACAATTTTGCAAAGTTAATCTCAATCTTTGCACACTCTTCGGGGGAAAGTTATAAGGTGTTAAAAATTTGCAAAATGCTACTATGTTCAGGTAATTTTGCACACCTATTTTTAAATTTTGCACCAACTTCTAAAGAAAGTTTTGACATGACGGCATTTTCCCCCTTTGTCACAAAATTTAAATTTTTTTACGCCACTATTTTCAGCAATTTTTGCACAGATATTTTCAAATTTTGCACGCTCTTCTGGGGAAAGTTATAAGGTACCAAAAAGCTGCAATGCATTTGACCACTTGCGAAGAAAATTAGCAGTAACATTGACGTGAAGAGTGTGCAATATTTGAAAATAGGTGTGCAAAATTGCCTAAACATAATAGCAAAAAAACTCAGTTTTTAACAAATGTGGGAGGGGTGGGGAACGGCAAAACTTTTTCACACCTCATAACTTTCTCCATAAGAGTGTGAAAAATTTGAAAATATGAGTGCAAAATTAGCTACACATAGTAGCATTAAAAACAATTTCAATTTTGTGACACACGAGAGGGAAAATGCAAATTTTTAGTACATCACAACTTTGCCCAAATTTGAACATAGGCGTGCAAAATTAGCAGAAGCTAATGGCATCAATTTTTTTAAATTTTGTAACAGGCGGGAGAACGGTCTAATTTGTCTCCCGTTTAAAAACAGCTCTAGTTTTCCTTTTTTTATGGCAGTGGCACACACACTAAAAGGAAATCCTATTGCGCTCGACGAGCGGTGTGTGTGCGATGATGTTGATTGGCACGGTTATTGAATAGATGTAGGTTGTAATTAGGGGGAAACAGATGTCCTGGGAGTGAGTTCCACAGCGATGTAGTGCGCCAGACAACGGAGTTCTTGTAAAGGGATGTTCTAGGTGTTTCCAGTTGTACGCTCTTGCCGTCTGTCGTGACTGTCTGACAGGCGCTGCCAGAAGCGGGATGAGGCGGGCCAAACCTGGGAACATCTGCCGTGAAAGTATCTGTAAAACAGGAACATCTCGGCCACATGTCTGCGGTGTTCCAGACTATCCAGATTCCGGGTCGCCGACGAGACGCACAGCTCTCTTCTGAATGTAATCCAGCAGCTTTAGGGTGTGCTTTGGTACCGCACCCCAGAGGTGTGAACAATATTCTAAACACGGTCTTATTTGCGCTTATATGCTGCGGTGTATACAGTTTTTTGATGCGAAATAGCGCACCAATCTTCTGGGAGGCTGATTTTGCGATGTTAGCAACGTGGTCCTGCTAGGAGATATTGCTGTTGACCGAGACACCCAGCAGTCCGATTGACGAGGATGAAGGAATGGTCGATCCTGCCATAATGATGTCAGGGCCCGCCGTATTAGCCCTCTTGGTAAACGTGGCTGCTTGGGTCTTTGCTGCATTGAACCGGGCCAAATTGTTGTCTCCTCGACTTTGAACTTTCTCCAGGTTTTGATTAAGTGCCGTAATCTGCTCCTGTCTGCGGTGAGAAGTCTCAGTTTCTGGTAAAGGTTTCTCTGATCTAAAGTGGGAGACAAGGGTACTGTCATCTACAAAACTGTAAATAGGATTGTTCGTTTCGGCCAGCAGGTCATTAATATGGATGAGGAACAGAGTTGGTGAAAGTATTGCGCCCTGAGGCACGCCCGCATTAATGGTGAATGTGTCTGAAATGTGTCCATCAACTGCAACGTGCAGAGATCGTTTCTTAAGAAAACTGGCAAGCCAGCTGCAGAGAGAGTTTGGCAGTCCGAAGGACGGCAGCTTGTTGAACAGTCCATCATGCCAGAGCAATGTATCTCCTGTCGATCTCTCTTTGCGAAAGCCATATGGATTATTCTATTGTTCTCGAGGTACTTGAGTAGTTGCTGATTGACTACACGTTCCATGAGTTTGGAGATTATTGGAAGACAATTGGGCGATAGTTTGAGGGCGTGCTTTCCTTGCCTTTTTTTGGAACAGGTTACACTCGAACGACTTTCCAAGAAGATGGGTAAATCCCTTTTCCGTAAGACAGAGAAAAATGTTTGGAAAAAACGGGTGTTAGTTCGTTGGCGCAGTTCTTTAACACGATGGCAGGTATTCTGTCTAGTCCTGTTGCCTTTTGCGTATCTAGTTCTTTAACGATTTTACAAATATCACGGTGATAAAACTTGACTTCTGTCATGGTAGTGTTGATGTTTGCTATGGTGGAGAGAGCCTTGCCTTGGGGAACGTCTAAGGTTGAGTGCGATAAGAACATTTTGGCGAGCATGTTTGCTTTTTTCCTTGGCTATAGTCTCCGTGATGCCACGTTCATCTGTCAAAGGTGGGAGAGACGTTTTTGTAAAGTTTATTAAAGTTAGCTTTGCTACCGACCAGAAATTCCTGAAGCCACTGGGGCATTGCAAAAGTTTATTCCTGATCCTTTGATTGTGGTTGTCCTTAGTTGTGTGGGTGTGCAACATTTTATTTACGGTGTGCAAAATTGTGCAAAATTATGGTTTATACCCTCCTGGCTATCCCCAGCAAAGTTGATAAATTCAAAGTTACTATTGGCTAGAAAACGTCACGTGATAATGTGAACGCAAAGAAACCTATGTTGAATGTTATCTGAAGTGCGTTTAGGCATGGCTGAACTCAAACCTAGAAAAACATTTCCCTCTTTCCAATAAAAATACAAAAATGAATAAAATTGTTAAGCAGGACCAAAACCAAGAAAAAAGAAATCATCAACCTCTCCTAGTGGCACACAAACATCAACATATTTTAAAAGACGAATGTGGATTAAAGCCAAAGTCCAGAAACATATATTGTACCTCAAAAGTGACTCTCCACCAGGGAAAATACACATTTTAGTTAGATCGGCTTTTATTGGGTGGAAATCCATTTATAATTAAATGACTTGGTAATATATACACAATTTATATCATGCTGTATTGAATCTTATTTCAATAAATCATTAACCCCAGAAACTAAGACTGAGGCAACCATTTGACCAGTGTTGCCAATATTTGCAAACTTCCTGCAACAATATGAGCTATGAATCTTCCACACTTCTGCCACTCTAGAAAGTGGCAAATGTCAAAAAGTTAACTTAACATTTGACATAAATCAGAGCTACACTCGTGGCTATCATTCAAAGTTACCGGCTAGTAAACGTCACGTGATAATGTAAAAGCAAAGAAACCTAACTATGTTGAAATGATATCTGGACTGCGTTTAGGAACAGCTGAGGAACCCAGAACACCTAGAATAACATTTTCCCTTCTGAAATAAAAATACAAAACTCGAAAAAATTGTTACGCAGGACCAAAACCAAGGAAAGAGACATCATCAACCCTAACCTAAACCCCATTTTGTCACCATAATCTCACAATTTATTGTTGATGCGAAATGTAAATAAACAACATTTTACCCTGGATGATAAAGTCAAAGAATTATTGTCTTGTTGACAAAGCAGCTAATAACATTAACAACATAATAAAAATTAGGTACTAAATAATTCTAGACAGTCAGAATCATTATAAGATAGGCGAAAAGAAGAAGAAACAGATTTAAATTAAATCCTAGTTTTTAAAACATACAAAGTCGCAACAATAACAAAAAAAAATAAAACAATAGACACAAATAACATCATGATTGTAGGAATGCTCAGCAATTTTAAGTGATATCAGAGGTTAATGAAAGTTCCTTAAAATTAACTCGTCCACATTTTATTTTTGCATAATTTCTAAAATTATTGTAATATACAGCACGACGAATGCTACTCGGTAGATTGTTAAATAGCGTCTTGCTCGAATACATGAAATCCAAGAAAATAATAAATTTGTCACAAATGTCATTAATGAAATATAGATAAACATATTTAAATATCCTTTTTAATAGTAGCTTAGCAAAACATCATTTAACATTTAAGTACTATTACTATTCATCAGTAAAAAGCATTAAACAATGTACGAGTATGTTTAATACACAGCATGATTCTATAATTTTTATGCAATATTAACGCAAAATATTACAATCCGGCAACGCGGTCTTCCAAATGAGCAGCACACCTCTTCGCATAAGAGCGGTTTATCTATTGTGTAGCTACTATTTTCATTGATATTACCAAAGTTTACGAAGTACGAATATTTTTTGTGTTTCCAAAATGAAAAGATAAGGCAAAGTCAAAATTTGCATGTTTTAAAATGTGGTTTACATAGCTCTCGAGATTTAAGGGTATAGAATTTTTTTTCTTTTTTTTAAACGAGGATGAAGAAAGAGCCTTTAAAGTGACCCCAGAAACAAATATCATACCTCAAAAGTGACTTTCCACCAGAGAAAAAATATATATTTTAATTGAATCGGCTTTTACTGGTTGGAAATCCATTTATAATTATGAAATGGCTTGGTAAGCGGCAAATATATTTTATTTCCACAACTTATAAATAACATCTTATCATGCTTTATTTAATCAGTACATCAACACCAGCTAAATTAAAGATTCAACAACTCGTGAATGGATATCTACGGATTATGACTACACACACCTCACTGCAAAAGAAGGTCTTATAAGATGTGACGCCAAACTTACTTATAATATGGTTTTCCACAGTATGATGACACTTACCTCAGGTAAACAGTCGTTCTTCCTAACCAAAATGTCGGGAATCATATTTGGATGCAACTGAGAAAAGTGGGTATACATTCTCGATATCTCTTTGCTGCTCGTTTTGCAATAGCCGCACTGATAGGTACAAACCCCGTGAAACATAGCCCAGTGATTGAGCATCATATTGACAGGAACTCGGTGACCACATTTGGGATAGCAACAGGTCAGTGTTCTCGAGTGTGTATTGATTAGGTGACGAACGAATTCTGTCTCATACAGGTAATCATGTAGTTCTATTTCACCATCTGAAAATAATTAAATTCATTGGCGCATTCAAATGGGTTAGGTCAAAATATTCTTCAGAACATTTTATAGATTAATTAATATTATATTTTTTTAAAGAAAGACAAAAAAAAACGATTCTTGCATCAACTAAATAGAATGAGATCTGGCCATGGTTAGCACCAGGCTTCGGAACCGTATATAATGCACCAGGGTATTTACTATAAGGTAATAAAACATAAGAAGAACAGCAAATTCTCGGCTTATTTCAGAAATAATAATAAAAAAGCAATTCATGAAAACGATTTTCTTAATTATTCGTATATGCACATTTCTTACCTTTATTTTTACATAAACAACGGAACGGCTCGCAAAGGGTTTTAAAATTAGTCTTCTGATCAGCAATGGAAAATTTCTTGGCCGCTTTGTGCGATGGCAAAGCTATGACAACGTATTCGAAATTAGGATGAGCTTGTTCTTGATGTAAGCAGACGTATTCTTTCAAAGCAGCTCTGTATAGACAATATGAACAGGAATATTTACTGCTAGCATGCCTTATATCGATATGCATTGCCACGTGTTCCCAGGGCGTTTTCATATCGCAATAAACACAAGGAACCATGGTGTCGCTATCACACTGATGGGCCTTCAAGTGGCACATAAGCAATGTTCGAACATTTGTGCTGAACATACAGTAGAAATGAGGACATTTGTAGAGATCTCCTGGAGATTCGATGAATTTTTGCAACGCCTTTGGAGCTTTCTTTGGCCGACTAAGCTCCGCTGTGGTTAGCTTTGCTTCTTTAACTATCAGTGGTTGTTGTGTGGATGCCTGCTGTTTAGGAGGTCCTATTAAAGTTAAAGGTGGAACAAGCTTTAAAGGTTGGAGTGGCGGTAGTTTAGATACAGCCTTAGCAGTCGGTTTATTAGGAGATGAATTAGAGCCTTGATTGTCATTAGCTTCGGCTAATGACACAACATTGGCAATTTTGAACGAGAACGGATTGTCTTCTGCGGGTTCTAAGGTTGCTTCAGAAGGAACAGTTTCTTCAATTACTGCTGTGGGAGATGGTTCGGTTGCCTTGTCGGCTTCCGGCTGGTGGGCAGTCACAGAATGAACGCCTTCTCCAGGGACACATTCCAAAACATGGCGATCAATTTCGGCTTCAAAATCTTTTGGCTCAGCAGTATTAGAAACAGCAGTATTAGAAAGTATTGGTCGAGGTTCTTTTTCTTTCTTGATTGACAATTTATCGCCACTTAATCTCCTCATTCTAAGAATAGACGCTTTTGAGATGAAATCAGAATGAGCAAATACCAAATGATCATACAGATTTTCTAACAGAGTTGTATCTTGCGTAACCTCTACAACCACGCCGCATTTATCGCAAAGAGATGATTTAAGATTTAAATCTTTATGACCAAATTTGCAATGAAGTTGAAATACCATTTTATCTTTTGTAGCAACATAACAACCGTTTGCATGACAGGAGTAGATAATTTCCTTATCGGATTTAGTGGCTCTGATTAAATCACCGATGGAAATGAATACTTCTGCTATAGAGGAAGTCTGCTTATCATTAGATGTAGTTTCTCCATTTGACGACTCGGTACTATCTGTCACATTTTCTTGTTGAACAGCAGCCTCATTGATTTTCCCTTGTAACTTTTCTATCATATTAGAGAACAAACTATTAGGCTTATTTTGTCCGAACTTGATGCTAGGTTGTTGAACGGCTGGTTCATCTTCAAAAATTGGCTTTTTGCTAACAAGAGCTTTGTTAACTTTTGTTATAGATGGTGGTTTAGTTACTGGTTCAGGTAATACATTTTCCAACTGTGGTTTGTCGAATTTAAGAGGCTCATTGCTAACGGAGTCATCTTTAGGCTCTGCCTTAACTCTGACCTGTATGTTTTCATTGGATTCCTGCTCAGTGTTAAGTCTATTAGACAATTTGTGTATAAAGTCGAGTTTTAACGTTCGCGATCCAATTGACTTATTGAGCTCATCCATTTTACGAAGTCGATCTTCTTCGATTTTTTTTGCATCTTCTTGAATAATATCATTCCTACATGTGAATACGTTGAGGTCTCTGTCTTTCGCCTCGGTCAGCTTACCACTAGCGATTGAGGGATGCATTTCATCCGATTGTGGCGTTTCTTTTTCGGTAACATCTCCAACGTGGCCATCTTCTTGCGCTTTGTCTTTACTCTGTTCTTTTTCAGACAGTGTTTCAATATCAACTTCCATATTCTCTAAAGATTTTCTTCTTTTATCTTTTTCAGTGGCAACTACTTTATCTTTTTTAGATACTTCTGGATCCGCTTTTCTCTTTATAGATGTTCCTTCATTGCTTTCCATCAGGAATTTCAATTTGGCTGTAGCCTTTTCCTTGGCTGCTCTACTGCTTCTACTGGAAAGAGTGATGATTGTGTCCAAATCGTCGCCGCTATCCTCAGGTATGAGTTTATCTAGACTTCGTCTTCTCTTTCTAGTAGGAGCTTCTTTGGTAGATCCATATTCTTGTGAAGGTGTGGGCGATGGTGCTACTTCCAAATTGGGCGCTGTCATTTCCTTTTCATGTTGTTGTTTCACGGGCTCAACGTCCGTTGAGGGTATTGAGGGTGCCTCGGGAACCGGAGTTTTAGGTTTTTGTGTTTTAGACTTTGGGCCTGGCTTTTTGCGAAGTGGAGCAGGGGGAGTTTCAATCGCTTCAGTAAGTTTCGTTGTTTCCTTCTCAACAATAGGTAATGTTTTAGATCTCGGACCAGGTCGTTTTCGCAAAACAGGTGTCGGTGTCGAACTATTTTCCTCTTCAATACTATCTTCGATATTTTTTTCTTCTGCCGCAACATTTAATGTGTGCCCAATTTTTCGGCGCGTTTCGAGGTCCATATTATCCTCGTTATTTTCAAGGGCTGGTTCTGCCACAGAACTATCATTTGTTTCTGATTCAATGGCTTTTAGACATTGAGAACTAAATGTGACCAGTGAAGGATCAAGGACTGTCGACATATTAATCTTATAAATAGTTGTTTTTTCTCCTAAATGAAAAATATTAGCATGATCTTCTACACTTTTCTCCTTCAGCTGCACGAAATTACACTCCCCGCACATGTAGGCAAATACAACAGCCAAAGGGTAGGTTCTTCTGATAGCTTTCCTCTCTTGATCTGGATGCACAGCAACAAAATGTCCTGCCATAGTCTTGCTAGTAACAGCAAAATATTCGCAAAAACCACACTGGTGTCGATACTCTCCTGTATGTGTTGTGACATGCTCGTAAAAGAAAACTGGAGAAACAAAAGCTTTATATCCACACATTCTGCAACAATAATGATATTTTGTATTCACTTTAAAAGTTACAATACTTTCAAACATTTTGCCATTTTCTGCAAAATCTGAAATGGCTTCGGCAGCAACACTAGGCGGAAATCTTGAACACAATACCTCCGATTGAGGGTGCTCTCTCAAATAATGTCCAGTCGGAAGATGACCACTAAATTTGCATAACTTACACTTAAGTTTCCGCTTGCTTACATAATCATAATAATAGTCTTTATCGGGCTCTACAAGCTTATCCATGTCAAATTCGCACAGAGCATCAAAATTGTTAAGATTTGAAGGGTTTGGCGATGCCAGGCGTTCTGGACTATTTTCTTTGGATTTATTTTGTTGCAGTTTCTTCTTCTTAATCTTAGGGATAATTCCAGACGCCCACCTAGCAACTTTACGTCGTTTATTTCTAGGCTTACGCATGTCTTCGTTAGCTTGAGAACTTCTGTCTTCTTCAGAATCATCTGCAAAGTCCCCTTCCAACTCAGATTTATCAGATCCAGCATCTAAACTATCGGCAAATGATGCATCATCAAGCGCACTTTCCAGCGCCTCGTCATCTGTGTCGGTATAGTTATTCTGCGTATTTCGACTTCTAAGTTGTCTAATGGTAGTATTACTGTTACTCAAGACATCATCAGGCATCTTATTAATAACTACTCTAAAGTCCTTCATGGAACTTTGAGAAACTTCTTGCATATTGAGTTTTATCTTCGGCTTTGGACCGCGTTTTTTCTGGACTTTTTTAGGCAACTCCGGGGCAGGAGCAGGAGCAGGTGTAGTTTCATCGCTGTTACTAGCCAGAACATTAGGATCATCCTTAAGAATACGACACATCCTTTTTCCGGTAGCCGTAAGAACGCCGTCTCTAATAAACATGTCCTGAATGTCTTCATGTAATAGATCTAATTCCGATTTAAATTTTTTCCTTGGTTTAGCTGGGTTGCGTTTACGATTTTTAATTCTCTCCCCAACTGATACCATCACTGGCTCTAAAGATGAATCCAGCTCCAAATCTTTAGTTTGATCAAAAGATACGTCAGACTGTAAGTCGTTTGCCAATTGTTGCTCAAGCTCATCAGTCGACTTTGTAACTTCGTTAACTTGGGTTTCACTGACAACTGACTGTTTTTCAACAACAATGGCATCGACGACATCCGATGTTTTCTCCTGCTCCAATCGACCTTGGTCTTCTTCGGTAGTGGAACCTACGATAGGTTGTTCTTCTTGTGGTGCATCGGAATTAGTACCTTTCTGAACATTTTCGACATTGGCGAGCTGACTTTCTGAAGAACTCTTAAGTTCTTCCTTATCTTCATCGCTTGCATCGTCATCGCCCTCATTCACCTTAATAATTTTTCGGATCTTCTGAATTTCTCTGTCCTCGAAGCTATCAGAAAAGGTTTCTATAAGCGAAAAAAGAGCACTTTTTTTATCATTCTTATTTCTACTTTTAAGGAGGTTTTCAAAGAAGTGTGCCAAAATATTCTGCTCAGATGGTTCATCATTTTTACTAGTCGTTTCTTGCGGTGTTACAGTACCATCATTCTTTTTAGAACTATCAGCTGGTTTTTTAAAACAATCAATTGAATCTTGTTGTTTTGATGATTTTTCGATAACATCTTGGGAAGATGACGGTTCTTCAACTTGAATTGCTGTATTATGGACGTCAGTTTTCGGTAAATCTTTAGCCTTTCTTGAAGATGCCCTTGTAGTTATCTTGGGACTTGAATTCGCCTCTTCAACGGTTATATTTTTATCATCAGTTGTTGCTTCTGACGTTCCAGAACATTTATTTGTATCACTTTGAAATTCTCGATCGTATTCACTTATAAAATCATCTACGGCTGACGACTCTACAGATTTCGAATCAGCCTTCAAATCTGTAGTTGCCGATTTTATAACTACTTTAATTCTTGAAGTATCAATATCAGATTTTTCTGCAGCCCCTTTAAGCGCAGTTTTCCCTTTCTTAGCAGATTTGGTTTTAGCATCTACTTCTTTATCGGATTGTTCCCCTTCAATAACATCGCAGTCGCTGTCATTATCCGGAACTGCGCCCTCACAGGCATTGTTTGTATCACTATCTTCAGAGTCACTTAACTCGATTACCCGTCTTCTACGATTCACATTGCCACTGCTTCTAGTTTCTTCTTTCTTCTCATCCCTTCGCTTTGCTTCTTCCCACTTAGACTTTTTGGGTATCCTAAAGTTTTGAACGCCGTAACCTCTGCCAGTTTTGCCTCTATCGCCCTTATACAAACTACCCAAGGGAGAAATGAATGTCTCACCATCTTGGACACTCTCTTCTCTGTCAGCCGATCTAGATCGGGATCTCGCTCTATTTGTTCTCGAATACATTTTATCGAATTTATTACTTTCCCGACCTCTGGATCTAGGATCCCTATATTGTGATGAATCTTTAAATCTATCTCGATCTCGAGCCGTATCCCTAGGATCTCTGTAGCCTCTTTCTCGACTTCGACCGTTATCCCGAAAACCGGCGTCTTTGAAATCGTTGACGTCTTTGGTGTGTTCTACATTTCTTTCCGCCCCCCTCGACAAACGTGGGTCCCTGATTGTCGCTTCTGGTTTGTCTGCAACACCTGTATCAATATTTGCCTCTCTAGATAACCTAGGGTCTCTAATATTTTCCCCGTGACTATCTCTAGGTGCCAGCCGAGGATCTTTTATATCCTTTTGCCTTTCTTGAGCAGCTTTAGCCTCTCTTTCTTGACGCTCCTTCATCTCCTTGTATTCCCTATAGTTTCTGGGATCACCAGGACGTCGATTTCTATTCCATCGGTACCTTTCCTGATAAAATGTTTGATCAGGCATATAAGGTGGAACCTCAGGCGTACTAATAACAGGCGCATGATTATCATTATAGAAAACCCCAGTATTTTGAGCTAAATCGTAGGGGTTATAATTATTTATTTCAGGCTGGTGAGTAAAGTGGCCCTGCCCCGCGAAATTAGCATATCTAGGATCAAAACCATGCATTTGACGATCTGGCATAGGAGGTACGAAGCGCTGGTTTAAATTATATTGTTCATTTCTTGTAAATCTTGGTGGATCAAACTCCATTCTCGGTGACCCGAAGTCAGGCATAGGAGTTCCTGGTGTATCAAAGTCCACGTAAGGAGTACCAAAACTCAAATTATCCATAAACCCTGCAGGCAGATTTGGAGGGATGGGTGGTGTTGGTAAAATTCCATGTTCATGTCCAGAAACCGGTGCTGGTACCATTTCAGGAGCAGAAACTGGTGTCGGTTGAATTCCATGTCCAGAACCCGGAGCTGATAAAAGTGTAGATTTTCCCATCATATCAGGACTCAGCAGCATGTCGGCTGGTCCAGGCGTGGGAGGTACAAAGCTAGGAGGCTCAAACTGAAGCGGCTGGCGTTGAGACAAAACTGGCGTTTCAGGAATTGCCCCTGGTTGGGTGATTAGCAAATTACTGCTTTGGGACTTATTTGGTGCCGGATTCGACAGAATAGGAAAAATAGGTTCAGTCAGTCTTTTAGGAATTAAATCCCCTAACAAGGGCTTACTGAAAAACTTCTGGAGGATATCAGGAAGTTGTACTTGCCTTGTTGGCGGCATCAAGGTCGTGACAGGAGACACTTTCATAAGTTTTTCGATACTATCGGAAACAGCTTTATCCACGTCTGGCAGTTCTGATTCAACAGATTTTTGTTTGGGTTTAGGATTATACTTATCTGCTAAACGCTTATATGCAGGAACAGGTTTGAGAGTGTTGTCAGTTTCTGTACTTTCTGATGAACTCTTAGGTATACGAAATATGTTGTCTGCAATTTCTTGAGGTTTTAAAGAAGATTCATTTTTTAATAAGTCCGAAGAATTTAGATCTATTTCGGAACTGGGTTTACTGCTATTTGAGCAGTTAATTTTATCCTCAGACATTTCAATACTTTGTGAATATTTTAGATCTATTTCAGAACTGGGCTTACTGCTATTTGAACAGTTAATTTTATCCTTGGACATTTCAATATTTTGTGAATATTTTAGATCTACTTCAGAACTGGGCCTACTGCTATTTGAGCTGTTAATTTTATCCTTAGACGTCCCAACACTTTCTGAATATTTTACGTCCGTGACTTTTGAATCTTTCGTCTTATAATCGTCTCTCCTTATATTTTTAATACTGGAATGATCTTGTTTACTAGCAGCATGAGATTCCCATTTTTCTT
Organism: Pissodes strobi; assembly: GCA_016904865.1. Taxonomy (NCBI): domain Eukaryota; kingdom Metazoa; phylum Arthropoda; class Insecta; order Coleoptera; family Curculionidae; genus Pissodes; species Pissodes strobi. Next base: position 4,250 of record JAEQML010054196.1, on the reverse strand, counting down.
TATCTTTGGTATCAGCTTTGATTTTTTCTTTTCCTCCATCCCTATCCTTGTCCTTTTTCCTGTCTTTATCTATGGAGGAACGCCTGTGCTTGCTTGATTCGCTGCTTTTCCTATCTTTAGTTTCTTTAACTTTTTTAGTGTCAGTCTCTTTATTATCACTTTTATCAGAAGACAAACTAGTAGTGCTGCCATTATCAGAAGATCTTCTGTCACCTTTTTTCGATTTTTTCTTCTCTTCGAATAACTGATTATCTATACTAGACAACAGATTTCCAAATGCATGTGCATCATTAACAGGCTTCTTAGGCGATCTGTTGCGCGCAGAATCGTTTGGAACTTTGTCTTCGCCTCTATCCTTATTTGTCTTCTTGTCATATGGTGGAGATTTTATTTCTTTAACTGGACTTGTAACATTTTTTGATGATTTGTGTGATTCATTTAGCTTTGATTTGCTTTCAGAAAATGAATGTTTTTTCGAAAGGTTTGGTGTATTTCGGACAGTGGTATTTATGGATTCTGCAGCTGGTTTTTCCGGGCTCATAGCTGAAGTTACCTGGTCGATTCTCAGCTGTAGCTGAAGCTGCTTCCTAACTTCTTGCAGTTCGTCCACAGATCTATTTACGAATGTAGCGTCCGTAATTTTTTGTTGTACATCGTCTTCCAGAGTTTTAAGGTCGTCTAAACTGATAGGTGGTTTGGACATATCAGGGACTTTGGCAGATATAACTGGAGATCTGTTTTTGGATGGGTCATTGATTACAACGTTGCTGTAGACATCAATCTTCGTTCTATGACTTTTTGGTGAATTGAGCATGTTAAATCTGAAAAAGGAACAAATTTGTTGTAAAGGATGATAATAACAGGTCCGTTCCAACTGACCATGAAACCGTACATAGACGATAATTTCCAGTAACATGACGTTGTGAACATGACAGAGGAAATTGCAACCAGAAATGACGGTCCTTCGTACGGCTTCCTAGTCGGTTGAAATAAGCCAAATATTAAACTTACAATGCCGCAGAAGGAGTTATCACTTTTTCTGTGGGTATAGTCACGGGTTTGGTTGGCGTAACATCTCTAGGAGGGCTAGGACTCAGTGGTGTTAACCTCGGGCTCTCTATGCCAGGAAGATTGTTCGGGTTCTCAGGCTTTGAAGCATTTTTCGACGAACGCAGCTGTGGATTCTAAAGAGAAAGATTAGACACATATTTTTTTTTCGGCCATCCGGCTGCAATCGATTAATTATCTGCCCTGTGGATCAAAAAATTGGCCTATAAATAAAATATTTATATTTTGCTTATGGCAGAAAATAAAATTATCGACTAATCAGTTGGCAGGAAGGTCGAAACATTTTGGCCGCAGGATATAATTATTAATAGATAAATAACATAATAACAAAAATTGCGTTTAAATTCGGCATACAGGATATAAATGATTGTAGTCTTCCCCTATATTAAATTAGGACTGCAGGGCAAACCCTTGAGATATTTTTATTCACATCGATGCTAAGTTTTTCCAATTATAACTGACGTAGCACAAAACATATAATTCGATAGCAACCAGATTTAAAAAAAATATATAAGAATTGTTAACAAATTCCTGATTGGAACTATACATATCCGAAAAGTATAAGATTACATCTGAAATACTTACCACTTTAAAATATATATTAGTCAATACTGCCTCACATCTGTTGAGAGTTTCTATTTTCAGCCTACAATAGAAAGTTAGACAAATGAAGGTAACGCAGGAATTATTAAATTATATTATATTTGCTTTTAAATCAACAAAGTTCACTATGAGTTACTAATAAAGCATGTACATCTTGTACGGAATAAATTCATCATGTCTGATTTACTTGAAGAAAAAAACATATTGGGCCAGTTGATTTTTTTAAAAACTAGTTATGACATTTTATTTTAATTTTTTAGCAAGAGGGTTCAATATAAATGTAGAATATATGCTTCCTCTTGAAATATTCCTAGTGACAATGCCAATATAATAATCGAGATGACATTTTAAGACGTCGTTCACATAACTGCCCATCTCAAGTGGGCACTTACTTTTTTCTTGTATCAGTAATCATATCATGCAAAGATTGTATTTTGGTCAACTGGGCCTCCCTATTGCCCTTTGCCTTCAGCTCCGACATCATGTTGACCAGAAACGGAATGTATCTCTGGAGAGACTCCAGCTTTTTGTGGTAGTCTGGGTCTGCCATTTTAGTTTATCCTAAAAGGAAAGAAAAATTTGCTTACAACAAAACTCAATAATAATTAGTTTCATGTAAAATATTAAGTACCTACTGAGTTTTGTACAAAGATTCCTAAAGCGTGGATCGCCATAAAGTACAAGCACTATAATAACATATCGTGCCATATTCAATTCAGGATGATTTCTGAATTTTACATTTAAATTAATTATTCCCGAGAAACTACAGTTTACCTCGTATACTAAAGAAATTAAATATATCGATGACATTAGAAAGTTTGCTAATATCTACAATTCTTTATAGGCCACCCAGCTCACCCAATCTGAAACTTTTTGATTTCTACATCTGCGACCATTTGAAACCGGTAAAATACTATTGATATACAGAACTCCTATTGCTGTGAGTGAATACAATTTATCATCAGTGATTTCAAAATTTATAAACTTAATTTGTTGAACCTTGATGGGCACAAGACTAAATCGGACGTTTAATAAAATAAAAGTCAATAACCTATTCAAACTATGCAACATTGTACGTAGCAAATATCTTTGCCAAACCACATAGGGTGTTCCTTTTTCTTAAATATATTGATAATAAAACGTTTTACTGAGAGGCGGATAGTAAGCCATCCAGATCACCCGATCTGCGACCCTTTGGTTTCTGAGTTTGCCACCATTTTAAATGGGTAAAATATCAGATAGAGCACTCAGTAAAATCGAGGGCATAATTCGAATTCTTATAAATACAATTTCTCATTATGTTTTAAGGGCAAACGTGCAGTGTGAATTTGCTGAACGTCTTAGAAAGCTGGATGATTAATCCGTCCGTACATTTAATATTTTACACTCAAGCCTATGCTGATGATCTGGTAATCTTTATTGCTGATCGGGACATTGGTCGTATAGGGAGATTCATGTAACGAGCACTCCACCTGGTAGAGAGATGAAGCCAGGGAAAAGGGCTGAGGGTCAATCCAAACAAGGAAACGTAAGCTGGAAGAAATTCCTCCGGCCTTTGAGCTATAAATGCTCAGCTAAGCATCGCGGGGTCGTACTGGTTTCTAAGTTGACTTGGAAGGAGCAAGTTAGCAGCGCATCAAGAATGCGCATAATATTCTATGGGCTTGTAAAAGAGCTTTCGGAAGCACGTGGGGCGTACAGCCGAGGTCATGTCCAGAACTCAATTCGCTTGAGTTGGAATTATAGCTGCTATGAGAACGGCCCCCACCGAAGCTCTTCAGAGATTAACTGGTTTGCCGCCCCTCCACATATTTCTGGAGTATGGGGCCTTGAGGTTTGTATACAGACTGAGAGGTCTCAGGAGGCACATCAAAGTCTGGAGGAGGGCGGCTGATGAACGTCCAAAACCGCTAATGAGGGCGGACAACATACTGCCCACCTTCAGATCTAGTGCTCATTCAGATTCCTCATATCCGATAGGGATGCGTGGTTTTCTGGTACACAGACCGCTCCAAAATGGGTAATAGTACTGGAACCATAGACGTGCATTCGCCCTTGGGACTTACGCAACCGTGTTCCACGCAAACATGGAAATGATGATAAATTATTAGACGGCAGCAGGATTACTTCTTGAGCTACACGCAATTAGAGTTTGCAGTGATGCATTGAGGTAGACTATACATTGAAATAACCAATAATACCGGTTGCGGCGTGTCGCTGTACTGTAGTAGATATTTTGTACATGAATTGTTGAAAAACCTCCGAAAATCTCATCATTTCATCTGCAGTTCAAAACGGTCTTACAGAAATTTTTAAAAATATTATTTTCAAAACATCACCACATCAACGTCGGCGGCGTGGGCCTTTAATAAATATACCTAATAAATAAGGTCGGCATGAAACTTGTATACCTACATCTTGCCTGTTTGTTTCCGCAGTTATCTGAAATTATTTAATCTTGTCTATGAAGCTCTTCAACATGAAAATATTAATTAACCGAAGGCGAGTATCCTGCTTAAAAATCTTCTTGGCAACTTCCTTCCAAAGATTTGGAACGAAAATTAAATGTAACCCTCATT
>JAEQML010054195.1:0-38651 GCA_016904865.1 Pissodes strobi | reverse complement strand
TTGCGCTGGCAATTGTACTAAATCAGCACACCAGCCCCGAATCGATAACGATAAGAATATCAATACCATTTTCCCATATATATATATATAAACTTTTTTTTACGTATATGCATTTTCCTTAGATCAATGTGGAATATATCGATCACAGCCCTCTTTTTAAGAGGGCTGTGATATCGATATAGCAGGTCACGTTAATTATAATTGTGATGTTGCCAGGTTTCTGCGTGAAACCGTTCGGGATTCAACGAAGTTTGGTTCTGTCAACCCGAATTCATCTGTCAAATGTGGAAGCCAGCCAGTCAGCTGACTGTCTTGTGATACTGATAGGTTTCAATATTTGCCTTAAAAATTTTCTATCGTCTAACGTCTTGTGAGTTTTGTGGGTGAGGTGATATAGGAAACATGTAAGTTTTATCTCTATAATACCTTTCCTCACAATAATTTTCACATGTGTATTATAGTAGCTGAATATGATATTTTAAATTCTGTATTGATTAGCTCTATTTTAGAGGATTGTCAATCGAGTTTTTGCATTTTTGATTTCATATTCCAAATACAGGACTTTCTTAATTGCTTTTCAGATGCGCTTTATTGCATAGAGATTGTTTCTTTTTACGGACAAGTTCTAATATTTTTCATGTTTTTTTATGTAGGCGTAGTCAATTTTACATAGTTCGGCTCACAAATTTGCACGAACGGCAAAGGACATCTCAATGCTTTCTTATCAAAGCTTGTGTCAAGTGACTTCAACGCACACCTAAAATGATGGGCGGGATTATTATTTGATCGAATTCACGTGACTTCACAACTTATTAAACAGTTTTCTGAGAACATCGTTTTTTTCTTTTTAGAGAAAAGAACACTACTCAAAATGTCGAAATTAGCCAAACTTACAGATGAAGAAAGGGAGGATCAATATGGATATGTCCATATGGTTTCCGGACCAGGTAAATAATTAAAATTAAGAGCACTCAGACTTTTAATAAAAATATTTCGATTATCAATACTGTGTTACATTATATACATGTTTAATATGCTACTAATGTTTTCTATTACTTTTAGTCGTTACGGCTGAGAAGATGAGTGGATCAGCTATGTACGAGCTGGTAAGAGTAGGATATAATGAATTAGTCGGAGAAATTATCCGATTGGAAGGTGATATGGCCACTATCCAAGTAAGTACTCATATTTTTATTCATATTTCTTAAGAGTTTTACTAAAATTAGGTCACTTGACTTCAAATCTGCATTCATTTTGTCACATGACTTCTTTATTGGATAGATATTGTCAGTAATATTGTACTCATTAACAAGTCAAGAATATTTACCATTTCAATTCTATATGAGTAGATATTGAATTTTCAAAAAAAAATTATGGGCATTTTTAAGTGGTTTAAAGGAATGGATTGCTGTATAAACTGTCTTGATAACTAGCACTGAGCAAAACTATATTAAAGTTTTGATCCATTTCTATAAAGAAGTTAAGAATGTAAAATGCTTCAGATTTTTCCAGGAATCTCTTAAATGGCTACACTATCACTAACCTACTGTAATATTTATTTTTCACTAAATATAGTCGATGATATAATTCCAGGAAAAAGAAGTTTGTGTGGTACTGACTCTAGGTGTTCCCAAATATTACTATTATAATAAATTATTACTTATCTTATTAGGTACATAATGCCATTTATTACTATTACATAATATGACTTTACTTGGAACATATTTATGTATTTAGACCCTGTTAGGGTCTGTATCGCAAGTGTTGTTGGTTCATCAATAATGACACCTGCATCGCAAAACAATTATATTCTGTTTTATCGTGGCAGGCTACCTTATAACTTTGAGTAAAATATTACATATTTGTTATAATATTATCATCAAGCACGGTTATAGCAATTCTAACAAGCACTACACTGCTTATGGGTGATAATTGATTCTAGTTGTCAGCATAAAAAATATATGGTGTTGTGTTTGTATTTCATATTTTGCTAAACACTGATCATAATTTGCGCCTTTCTATGTTTTCTGTTGGATTCTTTTTTGTTGTATTTATTTTATGAATCAGAAAGGTGTCTGATGATAGATTTGGATAGAAAGCAGCTACCATGATAAGTAGAGATACTAACATTAAAGATATATTCTAGTATACTCAACAACTTAAAAGTTGCATCTTTGAAAAAAAAGTTATAAAATAACTGGACCTCAAGATGACTACTTGGAGTTCACAAGATATTGTGTAAAATATTATCCAAAGTTTGTTATGACAATTATCTTGGAACTAATCAAGCTTATCTTCTGCTAAACTTAAAATTCTTCTGGAATTTCGTAAACTGTAAATATAATGCAGATTGTATTATTTGTATCTCCAATGAGCTGTTTTATGGTGAGCAGAAGTGTTCTGCAGGTCAAGTATTGCTAATTTATTTCTAAATATTTCTTCTCTGAATATTTTAATAAACCTTGTAATATTTCTGATCATCCTAGTATAAATAATATAAATATCGCACATTGTGATATTTCTTCGTCTGAGGTCTACAGTAAGTTCTGTGTTCTTAATCCAAGCAAAGGCCCTGGACCAGATAAATTTACTTTACTTTAACTTTGCGCTGGTGCATTCACTATAGAATATTTTTGATTTTTCACTAAAAGAGGGTTCTTTCCAGAATTCTGGAAATCTAGCTTTATTACTCCAGTATGCAAATCCGGTAATAAATCTGATGTCAGAAGTTAGTTACAGGTCTATCAGTATTATCAACACACTCCCTAAGCCTTTTGAAAATATTACTACTGATTAACTCACTCCTATATTGGGGAACACTATTATGGACCAACACTTTGGATTTCTAATAGGCTGGTCTTCGGAGCTCAATCATCTCACATCTACTGACTTTTTGTTGGACGCCTTGAAGAATGGGTCCAACGTCCATGTGCTTTATATAGACTTTTCCATGGCAATTGATAAGGTCAATCTTTTCAATGTATTTATCAACGACATTGCTAAATGCTTTATTTACAACAATTACCTTCTATTTGCTGATGACTTGAAATTGTATGCCAGGGTACATAGTGTGTGGTATTGAAGTGACTTACCAGTCGAATATCGACATGCTTACGCAGTGGTGTGTTGTGAATGGATTGGAGCTCAATGTGATTTTTTTAGGGTCTTCACTCACTCAAGCAATTCGATACATTTTAATGATGTGGTCAAATACCCCCTCTTAATATGTTCTAATATAAAAGAGCTTTATTCGCCACATTTCCGCAATTGTTGCTAAGTCGCTTGTTCATCAAAAGATGTTCCCAGGACATTACAAACATTGCATCCATCAAGCTGCTGTACTCTATTTTGGTGAGGCCCCATCTTGAATACACATCCAGTGTGTGGGTATTTTAAGTGGTGCTTAATGCTCAATGTTAACATTAAAAAAAACTTATTAGATAGCTTTATCTGCTAGAAATTCATCACAATGATCATCATCAAACAACTCACACTCTTCCACTCACCTGTAAGCTTCTCCATGCAAGTCTGTCTTGTGCAGCAGCATCCAGTTTTTTGGGTTCATCTGGTTAGTGGTTGTCCTCTGCTGCGAAAAGCTTCTTGTCTCAGTCTCCACTCCATTATGGGTAATCTTTCGATTTTATTCCTGCAATATGTCCTGTCTAGTTCAATTCTAAAGTAGCTACTCTTTCAAGAGGGTCGATTACACCAAATCTTGTCACAGTTCCGCTGTTAATTGTTTTACATTCGCGTCTACCTACAGTGATTTGGGCGTTCACGCATTCGTACGTGCTATTTCATCTTTTTCCAAAGTTGTTTTGCCTTGATTTTGGGCATTGCCTTGGGTTAGTTTTGTTTGGTTGCGCCCCCGGAGCGAGCGAAGGGCCGTATGTGAGGTGAAATATTAGAACGACAACACCGGGCTTTTGCCAAATGCGCAGGTCCGAAGGTCGAAAATTTGCTGTAGGTAGACGCAAGTACACTCTACACTTGTAGATTATTAGTCTGGTCTACAGTCTGATTAATTGTTGGAAAATCCGAATGGACCTTGGGACACATTTATGCGATACCTTATTCTGCTGGTAATCTCAAGATGGAAATAAGTGATGAATAAAGATAATAATATGCCAACATCTTTCTTTGTCAAATGTTCTAAATCTATTCGAGAAAATCGCCTAATGTGAGGTTAGTGGAAGGGCATACAAACTCAGCGGGGTTGCTTCTGAAGAAAGGCAGGTTTCCTATGGAATGTTATAAGTTATATTAGGATCATTATATGGAAACAATACTAGCGACTGTTTTTATGGCAGTGGCACACTAAAGAGAGATCCTATGGCGCTCGACGAGCAGTGTGTGCGCGAAGATGTTGATTGACACGGTTCTTGAATAATTGTAGGTTGTAATTAGGGGGAAACAGATGTCCTGGGAGTGAGTTCCACAGTAATGCAGTGCGCCAGAGAAAGGAGTTTCTGTAAAGCGATGTTCTAGGTGTTTCCAGTTGTACGACGAACTGGTGCGCTCTTGCCGTCTGTCATGACTGTCTGACAGGCGTTGCCAGGGGGCGGGATGAGGCGGGCCAATCTGCCGTGAAAGTATCTGTAAAACAGGGACATCTCGGCCACTCACATGTCTGCGGTATTCCAGACTATACAGCTTCCGGGTCGCCGATGAGACGCGCAGTTCTCTTCTGAATGGAATCCAGCAGCTTTAGAGTGTGATTTGGTGCGGTACCTCAGATGTGTGAGCAATATTCTAAGCACGGTTTTATTTGTACTTGGTAGAGCAAGAGCAACTGCTGCGGTGTATACATTTTTTTCTTGCGAAATAACGCACCAAGCTTCTGGGAGGCTGATTGATGTTTGAACATGGTCATGTCAGGACATATTGGTGTTGACCGAGAGTCCGATTGACGAGGATGAAGGAATGGTCGATCCTGCCATAATGACGTCAGGACACGCCGTATTGGCCTTCTTGGTAATCGTGGCTGATTGGGTCTTTGCTGCATTGAACTGGACCAAATTTATGTCGCCCCAAGTTTGAACTTTCTCCAGGTCTTGATTAATTACTGTAATCTGCTCCTGCCTGCGCTGATAAGACTCAGTAGCTGGTAAAGGTTTTTCTGATCTAAATTGGGAGACAAGGGTACTGTCATCTGCAAAACTAAACAGGATTATTCGTTTCGGTCAGCAGGTCATTAATATAGATGAGGAACAGAGTAGGTAAAAGTATTGCTCCCTGAGGCACGCCCGCGTTAATGGTGAATGTGGCTGAGACGTGTCCACCAACTGCAACGTGCAGAGATCGGTTCTTAAGGAAACTGGCAAGCCAGCTGCAGAGAGAGGCTGGCAGTCCGAAGGACGGCAGTTTGTTGAGCAATCCGTCATTCCAAACTCTGTCGAATGCCTTTGAAATAGCCAACGCAATCGCTCGAGATTCTCCGTAGTTCTCAATTGCCCTAATCCATATATGAGTGACATAGGCCAATATATTTCCTGTTTGTTCATATTTCATTTGATAAAATGTACTGGAAATTGAAAAATTTTGAGGAATGATTAAAAAAATATAGTTTTTATTCAATAAAAAATATTTACACATAGTAATTAATAATACATTACATTTTAAATCATGGTAATTATGTAATTCAAATAAAACGAATGTGAAAAAGATTGATTGCGAATTGTTTAAAATAGATTGAGAGGTGGTTGAGATATTGAAATATCTCAAATATCTGATTTTCAAATTTATGTGAGTAAACCAAAGATTGAAATTGTGCTATTCATTATTTAAATATTTGAAAGATCCCAGAGATTACAAGATGTCAAAGACGTTATATTTTTTGTTGCTATTCATTCCTATAGCACCTAAACCCCGAAATGGGAAATATTGAGATGAAGGTCTCATATTTTCATATCAATTCCATGTGTAGCAGTTTTTTCATAAAAATTTTGCTACATATAACTTGATGTATAATATTTTAGAATATGTAATTTTTTACTTATATTCTTCATTTGTCATTTCCTATGTGTTAAAGTGTTTTTAATATATTTCTCAATATAGGTATATGAAGAAACATCAGGTGTAACTGTAGGAGATCCTGTCCTTAGAACTGGAAAACCATTGTCTGTTGAATTGGGTCCTGGTATTATGGGTTCCATCTTTGATGGTATCCAACGTCCTTTGAAAGACATTAATGAATTGACACAGTCAATTTATATTCCCAAGGGTGTTAATATTCCTGCTCTTTCCAGAACTGCACAGTGGGAATTTAACCCTGTGAATATCAAGGTGGGTTTTTGGTCAAGTTTAATGGGAATGAAATTAAAAAAAAAAAAACGTTTGTAGCCGACAAAATGCTATCAGTTATTTCGATTGTAAATATACAAGGCACAACAAATTCGAGTCTTTGTATGGAGATCTCAGTAACCGTAACAGATACAATACCAAATACCTATTACTTCCGGGGGGTATCTGGGAAAAACCGAAATATTGCAAAGTAATATTGATTGTTTGCAGAGTCTAGTTAAAAAGGTGTTTAAAAATAAAGGACAATTTTTCATTGCCACTTTTTTTGTTTCTTAACGTGATGTTTTGTCTTTGGGTTAATTCTTTTAAATACGGGCCTGACGTTTTTAGGAAGTTTTTGGTTTCCCTAAATCAATGATATATGCCTTAGTGCTTATACAACTTCCTTCTCCCGCCAATACATAGAGCTCTTATATCATATATATTAATTATTCGAAAGAATAACTGTGTTACACCATCCATTTTGGAAAACCAAAAGCTTCCGAAAAACGCTAGGTCTGTATTTAAAAAAATGAAGTTGATGACGTGGGTTCGAAACGTCGGGTTAAGAAACTGATAACACCATTTTGTAAAGCAGGAAAAGTGACACTGAAAAAAGTGAATGTTATTTTAAAATATCTCTTTAAATAAACAGGTGACAATGAAAATAATTTTGCAATATCTCGATTTTTCCCGAATATCACTGGAAGTAATCGAAATTTTGTCAAAATTAAATAATGGGTTTATACTTTTCAGCTTGGATCTCATTTGACTGGTGGTGACATCTATGGTATGGTGCATGAAAATACTTTAGTAAAGCATAAACTTATCTTACCCCCTAAAGCAAAGGGAACTGTTACATACATTGCCGCTCCTGGTAACTACACCGTCGATGTAAGTAAAAAATCAGCTTTAACGTGGGCTAATAATTCATATTTCTCAAACTTGTTTGCATAATTGTGATATTTGTATTTGGTATTTTTATAGGACATTGTTCTTGAAACTGAATTTGATGGCGACCGCACAAAATTCACTATGTTGCAAGTATGGCCCGTACGTCAACCTCGTCCTGTAAGTGAAAAGTTGCCAGCCAATCACCCACTGCTCACTGGACAGCGTGTTCTTGATTCTCTTTTCCCGTAAGTCAAAATATATAACTACAAGAGACAATTACATTTACATTCAACCAGTTACTTACTGTATGTAACTTTTGCTATATAACGGATGTCTAAAATGAAGGCTCTGGTAGGAAACTTTAAATAATCTATCTATTAGACTATAGTATATCTATTATTAATAAATTTTTGACATGACATTTCAGTTGTGTACAAGGAGGTACTACCGCCATCCCTGGTGCTTTTGGTTGTGGTAAGACTGTAATCTCACAGGCCTTGTCGAAATATTCTAACTCTGATGTCATTGTCTACGTCGGTTGCGGAGAAAGAGGTAATTGCTCTTTTCATAATTTCAATTCCATATGCATTTTTCAGGAAAAGCTATAAATAACGCTTTGGAACTACTGGAATTATAATAATCTGAAGAAAAAAAAAATCATTTATTAAGAAAATGAAATGTTCTTAAAACATCTAATAACCAATATATGAGTAGTTCTAAGATCTTTCACAATTATTGTAGGTAATGAAATGTCTGAAGTACTTCAGGATTTCCCCGAATTGACAGTCGAAATTGACGGCGCTACCGAATCGATCATGAAACGTACTGCTTTGGTTGCAAACACCTCTAACATGCCTGTAGCAGCTCGAGAAGCCTCTATTTACACCGGTATTACATTGTCCGAGTACTTCCGTGACATGGGTTACAACGTGTCTATGATGGCCGACTCTACCTCCCGTTGGGCCGAAGCCTTGAGAGAAATTTCAGGTTTGTATGTGTTGGTGATTATAAAGTTTATTAGCTTATATTTTTTATGTTATATGATATTAATGAATTGTCCCATTCATTATTACTAATCCGTTTGAATTACAGGTCGTCTGGCTGAAATGCCTGCCGATTCCGGTTACCCAGCCTACTTGGGTGCTCGTCTGGCTTCATTCTACGAACGTGCTGGTCGCGTTAAGTGTCTAGGTAATCCTGACAGGGAAGGTTCTGTTTCCATTGTAGGAGCCGTATCGCCACCTGGTGGTGATTTCTCTGATCCCGTTACTTCTGCAACCTTGGGTATTGTGCAGGTAAGAATCCTTATAATAATTATTAAAAGACTTTTTTTATCCTATCAATTGCTAGTTAGAGAGAATTTATAAAATAACATATAGACTTTTCTGTTTGCCCAAATATGCTGAACATTCGTCGGCAGTGACGTTGTGCTAAAACTAATTTAATGTATTTTTGGTTTTAAAGTCAATATACAATGTCTATAGATTTACCATTTATTTTTCCTAATTAGGATAGTAGGCACGACCGTGAATCGTGTGTACGTGTGCGAATCGCTCTGCTTTCATACTGTTTCTTTTTCACTTCCAAACTTGAGAATTATTTAGTGAAAACTTGCATAGTTGTTTGCTGCATTTTACTACTTGTCTGCAAGATTTTTACGTTTGAGTGTGTTGGGGTTTTGCGTTTTTATGCCTAAGTCTACTGAAACAATTCACAAATTGTACCGGTAAACTGATAAAGTATGAACATCATCAACATATAGTGCATTTCAACTGTCAGTGCTGTTGAATATCGTTAAATTCGCTGAATATAAAATCCATTTCACCTAGTGATGTCAGTTATCCACTATGTCGTGTTCTTGCAAAAATGATCTTACTGATAAAGAAGTCGAGTATAAAATCAACTGTGATTTCTGCGATGCGACTCACTGCATGCCATGCTCCCGGTTCTCAACCTCAGAAGTTCAGGTGACCCAAATGAAGACTAGAGTTATGCTGTATGCTTGTTAAAACTGCTCTGATGGAATCAAAAATCCGGCAAAAGGATCATCAGGTAAACTTACGAGTGAACTGCTGAACGCATTCGACTCACTAAGCGCTCAGCTGTCTAAGAAAATTTCTCAAAAGATGGACAGTCTCAATGCTTCTCTTCAAAACAAAATGACAGAACTCCAATCCAGCTTCACAGTAAATGAATCCATCATTACAACTGAAATGAAGGAATTAACTAAAAATATCGGCCTATTAAAGGCAGAGGTTAACAAGCTCGAAACATCAAATAAAAATGCTATGAAACTAAAACAACATGAAGTGACAGAGATATTTCTCCCAATGCTAACTCACATGAGGTAAGGCTGGAAAAATTGGAGGCCTTAAACAAGGAGCTGTGTGATAAACTTAACAAATTGGAAAGTGAACTCCTGGTCCTTAAATTTCCCCTCAAAATATAAATCACAGTCTCGTCCTGGCGGCAAACCAACTAATATCGGGCGTCCGCCCATGAATGGGGGGCACAGTGAAGATCCTACACCACCGCAAAACAGTAATATGGTAAACCTTACACCAGGTGTCACCCTTTCCCAGCGCAACAGTAGAGATCCTTTAATACTGGATACTGGTTCGATGGGAGGTTCCTCATCTTTTTCGGCTGGCGCGAGACGTCAATTCTGAAACCATTTCATCCACCGATCCACCCTCAAACAGAGTATCCCAGTTTACGCTTGCCAAGCAGTTATCAAAACCCAAATAACTGAATATATGGAGAAACAACTCGAAATTGCAAATGTCAAATGCTTCGTACTGGACAAAAATGAGGATGTTGCGTCCTTTAAGATCGGTGTCAAGGAATCCTGAACCCAACCTCTGCTGCGGGAACAGCAGTAAAGGAATTTCGCCCTCGTCGTCCTTGAGCATCCACGCAGGCAGCAAATTTTCAGCAACAGGGCGCAGAAGGTCATCATCACTAACAAACAGGGCTACCTTAGTAAATCAAAACGTTAGAGGCCTCAGGACTAAACTTAAAGACTTTCTTTGCTCAGCACTCGCTGAACAATATTCTATCATCGCTGTTCCAGAAACCTGGCTCAACCCCGCTATAAATGATGCTGAATTTCTTGACTCCAGCTATGCAATTTATATAACCGACCGCAATAGCAGTAACAGTACTAAAAATCGTGGCAGTGGTGTACTGATTGCTGTTAATAATAAATATAGATCTCACCGCTTCAACGTTAATAACCCATCAGTGGAAGAAATATGGATCTCTGTAAAGATCTGCAAGGATTCCTATTCCGTTGGCTGTGTTTACATCCCCCCTGCAATGGACATATCTGTTTATGAGAATCATATGTTATCAGTGACAAGTGCCTGTGACTTATCGGACAATATTCTAGTCATGGGTGACTATAACCTGTCCAACATCAAATGGTCAGCGGGTGTGGATCAGCCAGGACTTTTGCCAAATAATGCTACTTCTTCTAGAGAAACTCTACTTTGTGATACTTTGGGTCTCTCTCAGTTCAATGAGGGGTTTAATGATCACGACACAATCCTTGACCTCCGTTTTGCCAACGTTGGCCTTACTTCAATTAAAAAATATGATGGATTGGTAGATCGTGATCTCTATCACCCAACACTTGAGCTGTCAATTAACTATAATAGAATGGTATATTTGAACTCGGCTGATCATTTTTTATTACGATTTTAAAAACGCAGATTTTGACGCTATAAACAACTACTTTCTATTGTACAGGGTTATCCAACAAGGACTATACAAGGCGATTTTTTGAGTTTCCCTGTACTTTTATAAAAAAAACTTAAATAGCCATCTTATGTAATTTTCTCCCGCGAATTCGGATATGTTCAGCAAAAAATAATTGAACATCAAATAAAAGTGCTAGGGGTCACTTTGTTATATTTTTAAATGGAACACCCTGTATATTGCTACATTTTTGGACTCTCTAGAAAAATCTAAACACATTTTGAGAATAATATCCTACACCTATCTTTAGCTGTTTACCAAATATTGACAGTTGAAAGTCGTGCATTTTGACACTTTGACAGGCTCTAAAATCTAAACCGCATAAGATCAAAGAAAACGGTTTGCACATTCCTATCTTAAGTTTTCATAAACTATCGAATGACATTATCTTCGAATTTAACCTGCGGATAAAATTAACCGGAACTTTTAAACCTCCGGTTAAATTCAAAGTTACTATCATTCGATAGCTTATGAAAACCCAAGATAGGAATGTGCAAACCTTTATCTTTGATCTCGTGCGGTTTAGAGCCTGTCAAAAATGTCAAAATGACCGACTCTCAACTGTCAATATTTGGTAAACAGCTAAAGATAGGTATAGAATGTTATACACAAAATGTGTTTAGATTTTTCTAGAGTCCAAAAATGTAGTAATATACAGGGTGTTTCATTTAAAAAAATATCAAAGTGACCCCTAGCACTTTTATTTGATGTTCAATTGTTTTTTTGCTGAACATATCCGAATTCGCGGTAGAAAATTACAGAAGATGGCTATTTCAGTTTTTTTATAAAAATAGAAGGAAAGTCAAAAAATCGCCTTGTCTAGTCCTCGTTGGATAACCCTGTACAATTGGCACTCAATGTTAGATAATAATCTGGATGTCACTGTTGATAACATTTATGATATTGTATTTAACTGTTTAGATATGTTTGTACCAAAAAAAAGATCAAATTCGAATTACAGATTTCCCGCCTGGTTCTCACCCACACTTAAGCAACTTATAACACGTAAAAAAATGGCCCACAGGAAGTACAAGCAATCAAACACTGACGCTGATTATAATGCATTTGTTCTGTTGATAAATGAATGCAAATCTCTGACTCGAGTATTTTACAATACTTATGTCACCAATTCGGAAGATGCTATAACTAATAATGCTCAGTTCTTTTGGAAATATATCCGATAACGGCCACGATATTGCCAATCTCGTTGCTCGTTATTTTTCGTCAGTTTACAGCCCCATCGATAACAGTGTAGCTGATGTGGATTCTCCTGAAGGATCTGTATCCATTTTTAACGTCATAAAACCTACGGAGGTGGAAACAGCTCTGACCAGCCTTGACGTTAACAAGGGTGCGGGCCCTGATAACATACCTAACAGTTTATTAAAATCCTGTTCCTATTCTCTACATCTCTCCCTCTACTACATCTTTTCGAAATCTTTAGGCTCTGGAATATTTCCTGGCAGGTGGAAATTGTCACACTTTTGACCTATCTTTAAATCAGGTAATAAAAACGAGGTTAAAAATTATAGACCAATCTGTATCCTCTCAGCTATTCCCAAGCTCTTCGAGCACTGTGTTGAGAAAGTCCTTAAGGCTGTTTTTGAGCCAATTATCGTCAATCAGCAGCATGGTTTCATCTCAGGCCTGTCTGTAGAAACGAACCTATTCCTATTCTCAGACTACCTTAATAGCTCATTCAGCAACAGCCTTGAATGCCACGCAATTTATACAGACTTCAGCAAGGCTTTTGACAAAGTCAACCATGCCATTTTAATTTCCAAGCTTTCCAGACTTGGGTTGTCTGGTCAGGTGCTAGCATGGATTATAACATACCTGAATGAAAGGGTACAACGGGTTATAGTAGAGGGCTTCCATTCGGAACCATTTTATGCAACATCGGGAGTCCCCCAAGGCTCTCACGTGGGCCCCCTTTTATTCAATTTATTTATTAATGATCTTGCCCTCCTGCTGTCATCCAATTGCCTGCTGTTTGCTGATGACTTAAAACTCTTTAGACAAGTCTCATCTGCACTTGATAGTTCAACTTTCCAGAACGACATTGACATAATCTCTTCTTGGTGTGACAGTAACGGAATGTCACTGAATACTGATAAATGTCCGTTTATAAGATTTAATAGATTAATGAGTACAGCCCCCGTTCATTATTCCATCAATGGTGTTCCTCTTGTGGAGGTCTCAGTGGTGAAAGATCTTGGAGTCCTTTTAGATAGCAAACTTTCATTCTCACATCACCTCGAGAACATCATTGGTAGGGCGAATGATTTATAAAAAAATCGTGTAAAGACTACAAATATTAGTGTGTTAAAGTTGTTATATATTTCCTTTGTCAGGTCAATTTTGGAGTTTTCAAACATAGTTTGGTCACCATATCATATTCACATTAATAGACTTGAAAATATTCAACATAAATTCATTAAATTCTCTAAATACCATCCGCTCAGGAATCAACTTAAATGATAACCAGACTATGACTTACCTTAATCTAAGTACACTTGCTTGTAGAAGGGAGTACTACAACGTTTGCTTTTTTTACAAAGTAATTAATAATATCATCAAAAGTCCAGACTGTCTTAGCCTGTTTTCATTCCATGTCCCGACATATCAAACTCGTATCCACTCCCTCCTGCATGTCCCTCATTGTCGTACATGGTATTTGCTCTACATCCCTACAAATAGGGTCTCAACCACGGTCAATAAATATTGTGACACCCTAGACCTAGTTGGTGCCTCCTTAAACACCTTCAAATCCTCTGCTAGAAGGGTTATTCTAGGTTAAGTTTCTGTATACTGTAATATTATACTTGCAAATGTTGATAATGTTAAATAAACCAATAAAATAAAATAAAAATAAAGAAAATTTGATATTTTTTAGTTTTTAATCTGGGCAATTTTTTATGAGGTATATTATTTTGTGTTTTAGGTGTTCTGGGGTTTGGACAAGAAACTCGCCCAACGCAAGCATTTCCCTTCAGTAAACTGGCTGATTTCATATTCTAAATATATGCGCGCTTTAGATGATTTCTATGACAAAAATTTCGCCGAGTTTGTGCCACTTAGAACCAAAGTCAAGGAAATCTTGCAGGTAATAAAATTGTATGACTATAAAACATTACAGACTACACCAGTTCAATTACACATAATTTTGAAACAACATTTATTCTCCTGAACATATGTTTTTGATATTGTTAGGTAGTTGTATATTATTACATTGAATGCATATTCTACCGACTATTATCGCCATTCACCAAATACACATTTTTGATCTAAAGTAACTAAAATTTGTTTCAATTTCTGTCTTTCAGGAAGAAGAAGATTTATCTGAAATTGTACAGCTAGTAGGTAAAGCTTCCCTAGCAGAAAGTGACAAGATTACCCTGGAAGTAGCCAAATTGCTTAAAGAAGATTTCTTGCAACAGAATTCATACTCTGCATATGACAGATTCTGTCCGTTCTACAAAACAGTCGGTAAGCATAGTCTCGAGATTATTTTATCTGTTTTTGAAAGCCTGCCAGGGCTTACCAATGTGACCAGGAGATTGTGTCTGATGAACTGGCAATGTTTCCTACAATTTAAGATATCTACTTAAAACGCGAAGACATATAGTTGAATATTGAGCCTAAATCTGTCAAAATAGAGAAACAGGTAAATACCATTTCTGGTATGTTTGTGGATTACTTTAAATGAATCACCTGAAGGTGCTTTTCTCTGTTGCTCTCCATGGGTCTTGCAAGAACAATTTTTGCGGAGGGTGGAAGCAAATATTTCAGAATTTATATTGTCAAGAAAACAAAATAGGACCTTTTTCACTTGTTCTGTAATCTGATATTTTGATATAATAGGTGGAGGGACTGTTCAGACAAATCTATTTTCACCTAGAATTATTTATTTAATTTTTATTTTATGGGAAGCTTTTTCGGTAAAACGAATAAATATCTCAAGATGCCTTTAGTACTGCCTACTTTGAATTGTTCCACACTCGTTTCGGAACTTTATGGGGCTGTCCTTTTTTAAGGCTCCAAAGTTCTATGTTATAGCGACTAAAACGTTGCCATTTATTTTTCGTTTCGCTAGTGGATCATGTGAAAAATCCATTTTGATCACATGCAAAAACTAAGCTAGAGACTTTGGGAAACCCTGCGTTTAAAACTTTGAAATTTACAATTAGATTATATTACATTGATCTTGTTATTTTATTTCTTATTTTGTCGAAGTTCGCGCATTTTCTTGTATTGGGTGATTTGCTACAGTGTGCATACCTATTTCAGGTATGCTCAAAAATATGATTGGTCTCTACGATATGGCGAGACATGCAGTCGAAAGCACGGCACAGTCAGAAAACAAGATCACTTGGTCGGTGATCAGGGAGTCAATGAGCAACCTTCTTTACCAGCTGAGCAGTATGAAATTCAAAGACCCCGTCAAAGATGGAGAGGCTAAAATTAAGGCAGATTTCGACCAATTATATGAAGACATCCAACAAGCCTTCAGGAATTTGGAAGACTAAATTTAAGAGGCCAGCATTATTAGCCTAATAAGGCATTTCAGATAAATGTATCCTCACTGTCTAGTTTAAACTGTATATTGTTACTGTTGGTCATACTAAGAACACTATTGTAAGTAAATTTAAGAGAGCAAATCTCTTCCGATATTGTACAATAATTATGTTGTTAATAATAAGTAATAAAGAAGTAGCCATCCATAAATTTCTATATGGTCACGTTTATAAAATAGCAAGGTGAGGGTAAAACTAAGAATATTTCTTTATAATTCCCTTCATTCCAATTATTTTTAAGAACTTTTTTGAAGTTTGTTTTATTGTACAAATGGTGCTTTATAACTTTATTCCAGTATTATCCCAAATCCTTTTTCAATTCACTTTATTTAAAAAAAAAAACTGTATATTGTACATCGTTTTACCATGTTTTTGAAAATTGTATAAATGTATAATGCAAAATATCAATAATTTTATTTTAGAATGTTAAGTGTAGTGCAATTTATTGTTCTATTTTGAACAAAAATAAAGTCAATGTTCCATGTTAAAATTTTGTTAATTTCTGCATAATTATGTTCTCTAACGAAATTTATTTCGATTACAAACAGCAATTTTATCAAGGGAAAATAAGAGTTGTGACCATGAAATTTAGGCTAACAAAAGTTGAACGAACGGATATTCTTGCGTGACCTGATTGGCTCTAGTGAAATAACGTCAATATCCATAAGCTCGGATCGATTTTATAACCCAAGAAAGGGGACATATATTGTATATATTGTCACGAATAGTTTAGGTGGTTGTCACGTTTTTTAAAAGAATAACTTCTCAGAGAAGAGCTGCGTCGCGATAAGAGTTGAGTTTTATTTAAGAGCACTAGAATGTTTCACTAAACTTTTTAACTGACTATTTAGACACTTGTCTCTCTCAGAACTCTGACAAACTTCTTGATTTGACTTTACTATGGTGGTTGTGAAACTCCTAGTCCTAGCAGTCGCCAAATGACTAACCGGTACCAGGTTTGGTAAGGAATGAAGGAGTAGAACCTAAAGCAGCTGTATAGCTAACTTTAGGAGCGGATAGAACCCGGAGGCAGCTGTATAGCTAACCTTAGAGCTGGTTATAGGTGAGAACAAAGTCTGAAGAACTGAAGGTTCGGTAGCGTATTTATATTAAAAAAGTGATGATCATTGCATGCTTAAGGTTGAAAATCGCTCCCGTTGATTGTTCGCGTTGTTTATAGTTTGCCTTTAATGTTTATATAACAATCTCCTAGTTCAAGTTCAAACAGGGTGATATTTCTTTAGTAGCTTATGCAATTTAGTAGATTACAATATAAAATAAAAACATAACTTCAATTGATCTGTAATACTGACCTAATTATAAATGTACTACAAATGTTTTTAGTGAATCAAATTGAAAATGTACGCGCCACTTGGATTTTGCAAGAAGATATTTTTAAAGTCTCTACTGTAGGCAAAATACATAAAGTCAAAGTAAAAAAATAGCTTTATTATCAAGAGACTAAATAATTGTCATTGACAAAGCCATGCTTACATATGTCTAAAGCATTATAAGCTACAACAATTAAATGGAACAATGCATTGGAGGATAGCTAAAATTTGAATATTACGAACCACAAAGTTGTCAGACCTAAAATCTATTTATTTATTTGTTTTATTTATTTATTTACTCCGTACAGTACGCCACAGAGCAAGCTCCAAATGGTACATAAAACACAAACTTAAGCATTAAACATTACATTATATAAAATATGAAAACGTACAACGAAAAACATACAATATATAAGGAAGAAACAAAATAAGTTAATTAAGATACCAGACGCTTTAAAGAATAAAAACTAATATTAAAAATAATAATGAAACAATCTTTGTATATCATGCAAATTTTAATCCAAAGGGACTTCTATAAAGAGCGTAACAGAGCGCTTTCGTCCGTAGCCATCATCAGTGTTACCTGAAAGTAAGTAAAAGAACCCCTTGTCAGTGGAGAGTCAAAGAATGTTGTTGATTTGAGACAATGGTTATTTTTGGTAAAAATTATATGAGATAATACTGTTGGGCTCTGTTATAAATTTGTTGGGATTAAAAAAAATTTAATTGCAAAAAAGGGGGGGTTAGCTAAAGTTATTAATTAAGAATAATGATTTTTGTGAAAATGGTGGACTTCTTTTACTTACTTGTCAGTAGACAAAGGACATATCCATGGATCAAACACACAACAAAAATCGACAATGGTCACAATTAAATATAACACATTGTACGTCACATTTTGAGAAATGGTTCACATAATTTAGATTAAAATAGAGCAAATTAGAAACAAAAGCATGGTACCAAGACCCACGCTTTTGGATAACACATTGAATGTGTCGCATAGAAAAATATATATAGGGGGGAATGTGTCGACTGTCGCTATTGACAGGCAGACTGATGACGCTTATGCGCCGAAAAACGGCGGTAATTTTGAATTTTAAGAGTTTTAAAAAAGACAAGTATTAAGTTGAGAGATAAAATTAAATAAAGTTACTGCAGTGATCTTAAGTTAACCTAAAGTACAAAAGGAGTTGCTACTATGCCAGATGAGATTAACCAAATGCCATAATATGTATTAAATGGCTAATTTGCAAGTGAATACTTGAGAATTCGGTTGAATGTTAAGTGGTGGCTTGAAAGTTGGTTTGGAAAGAAGAAAATGCTTGATCAAGTGAAAATAGAGGACTAACTTAGAGATGAGGCTAGCCTAAACTAACTCAACTCGACGGATAGAACAGAAAAGAAAGGTGATGACAATAACCTAAGTTAACTCTTAGAGGACTAACTTAAGAAGGGATGAATTTAGCCTAAGCTAAATCAACTTGAAAGATAGAGGAAGAAAGATGAAAAATTAAATTAAATTACATTACTGTAGTAAAAATAGGAGAAATCATTTGAAATGAAAATGCTTGATCAACCTCCAAGTGTATGGGCGAAAAGCTAATTCAGTCGAAAAGCCTTCTGTGTAATGGAATGTAAGATCTGTTGAGATTGACCTGAGTGTTGAGGCAATGGTTGTTTGTACGCAGCTCGTTGTGGATCTCGATGTCCTCCATCAAATCCAGCCTATTGAAGTTTTTTGATGAAATGTTATGCAAGATCTTTGAATCGGAATGAGGACTGAAGTTGTGGTTATGATTTCGCAAATGTTCTCCGAAAGCAGAATTGTTTCTGTTCAAATGTTCGTTGATACGGACTTTCAGTGGTCTGCAGTCCTACCTATGTAGGTGCACTCGCAAGAGTTGCACGACAACTTATAAATACCATTTTTTGAGAGAATAACTATTTTATCTTTAGTGTTATTTAAAAAGGTTTGTAATTGAATTCTATTTTTAAAGGAAAGATGAGAACTACTGACAAATTGGAGAATTGTTTTGGAAACCTTACGATCCGTTTCTAAGTCAAAAAAAGGCATGGAGAACTATTTTTTCTGTGAATTGTCTATTAAGCTGTGAGAAAGTTCTTGTCTTAGTTTTTGAGTTTTGTTTTGTTGATTAAAGTGTCAACAAGACTAGGATCAAAATAGTTGTTGAAAGCGATTTGTCTAATTATATTTACTTCTTTGTTGTATTCGACAAAAGACAAAGGTATATTAAGTAACCTATTGACATAGCAATGGAAAGCTGCCATCTTGTGTTGCCACGGGTGGTGAGACAAGAGACATATAGTGTGGTCCGTTTGAGTAGGTTTCCTATAGATCGAAAACTCAAGACTGTCCATCGCTCTATGAACAGTGATGTCCAAAAAATTAAGTTTATTATTATTTTCAAGTTCGATTGTAAAATTGATGTTCGATGGATGACATTTAGCTTGTCTAGAAGAACGCTGGCCACCTGAGCATCGCAATCAAGGAAGCAAAGACAATCATCCACATAACGGAACCAATGTAGGATCTCTCGATTTATGGGAGTGACTATATGACTGTTTTCCAAATTGTTCATAAAAACATCTGCTAAAAAAGGAGAAAGACAGCTGCCCATTGCCATGCCATCACGTTGTTTATAATATTTGTTATTGAATTGAAAAAAGTCTTGAGACAAACAAAGGTTTAGAAGCGACAATAAATTAATTTTCTGTTGATCGTTAACATTACATCCAGTAAGAAGATCACCGACAAGTTGTACTGCCTCTGTTTGGTACTGTAGTAAATAGGTTAGACACATCGAAAGAAACCATAATGTAATTGTGCGGAAGATGTAAATTCTTTAGTTTATTGCTTAAAGAAATGGAATTACTTACCGAATATGTAGGAGTAAACTTAGTGATATCCTTAATCAAGTTATATGTAAATTGAGCTAGGTAATAAACAGGTGTGTTGGTAACACTTACCACAGGTCTAATTGGTTATCTATTTTATGAATCTTAGGGAGGCCATACAACCTAGGTATCGTGGGATTGCTAGAAATTAGATTTTTCTTAGCATTATTTTCTTCGAAAAACGGTTTGAAATGCTTGATGAGCCTGGTGACTTTCCTTATAAAACTATTAAGAGGGTTGTTAGGAAATTGAGAAAATTTATTATCGACCAAGAATGTCTCAACTTTAGAAATGTAGTCCGTCTTTTTGAGAATGACTAAGCAACTGCCTTAGAAACAATGAGATCTTCATTTTTGACTTTTAATTTGAGCTTTTTCAAAGTTTTAAGATAGAAATTAGAAGAACGAGTGTTGAATTTTGATAAATTTTTCTTTGTGTTATACAAGATGTTACGAAAGTCATTACGAATCCTTTTTTTGATGGTAGAATCATTGGAGATTTGTTCAACCATAACATCAAGCTCAACTGCGAACTGCAAAACATCACCCTCGGACAGTAAAGGTCTCAAACAGTGTTTAAGCCCTAAGTTTAGAAGCTCAAGCTCATCTGTGTCAAAAACTGTGTCGGTCAAATTCTTGATTCTCTCTTGAAATTTGAGAATTTCTTAGAGGCGGAATTGAATCTGCAAGTTAGAATTGATTTTTTTGTTTAATGAGAGCATCAAGCTTTGACCTCACTCTTGCAAACTTAAGATATTTAGCATCAGAAAGTTCATCGGAGATGTTATTAGAAAATTCAGAGAAGTGATAGAGACCAAATTGGTTGACAAAGTTGTCATAATTAGTGCTTACAAATTTCGGATTTTATGAGTTTAAGTTGAAGATCTTGTTTAAATTTAAGAGGAACGTTTTTGGAAATCTTGACTGTCGCAAACTTTGGTGTGACCTCTTCTTTAATGCAATTATTCAGAAACCATATGTCGACCTGAGCGGTAGCCCACCTCATGGAAAGTCTTCTGTATCCTTCAGCCAAGTCTGCCATACTGCAGTTGAAATTAAATGAAGAGTAAAGGTTGTGTGCATGTACGAAACATAGTAATGAAACAATCTTTGTATATCATGCAAATTTTAATCCAAAGGGAGTTCTATAAAGAGCGTAACAAACACTGACAAGGGTTTCTTTTACTTACTTTCAGATAACACTGATGATGGCTACGGCCGAAAGCGCTCTGTTACGCTCTTTATAGAAGTCCCTTTGTATTAAAATTTGCATGATATACAAAGATTGTTTCATTACTATGTTTCGTACATGCACACAGCCTTTACTCTTCGTTTAATATTAAAAATGTCAATGTGGTTAAATTTTCTAATATATATGGATAACATTATGAAAGGCCTTTGTCCACAGTTGGCCCGGTGGGACAGCTGCACAAACAGTAGCTGGTGTCTCGTAGTTCTTGCAGGCACCTTGAACTGCACAATACTCAACAGCTTTGGACTATCAATCTGTCCATGGATCAATTTGTGCAGAAAAAATGCGTAGTAATTATGGCGGCGTTCTTCAAGCGACTTGCCACACAGCAAGAGCCTTGTTTCGTAGGTGAGGTCTTGGTACGGAAAGCGATGTTTAAATAGGAGATATTTGGAGAATTTGTTCTAGAATTTTTCCAGTCTGGAGTAGACAATTCTGGTTCCAAATGACACAACCATATTCCAAAATGCTTCTTACCAAACAGTTGTAAAGGGTAGTAATTGCTTTGGTGTCTGTCATCTTTGATGTGTTCCTTTTTATAAACCTCAATAGCCTAAAGCTTTTTGCAACAATCTGATTGTGTGAATTGAATGGGAGATCTCTATCAAACATTACGCCCAGATCATTGATTGAAAGTTGATACGGATTCGAGTGTTGTTTCATTAATATGATATTCTGTTTGAACGGGCCTATTGATTTTATAGAAACTCATCGTCTTGCATTTATTAACATTTCTTAACTTTTCACAACAGAAGACACACGATCAAGATCTGACTGAATGTCGAAAGATGATTTATTAACTGTGGAATAAAATTTAAGGTCATCTGCGTAAATCAGGAACTTAGGTGTTTTAAAACAAGACGTAATATCGTTAATAAACAATGAGAACAATACCGGACCTATATGGGAACCCTGTGGAACACTCGACAGTACCGTAACTTCTTTTGAGGCGACACTTCCAACTAGCACTCGTTGCCGCCGTCCAGAAAGGTAGCTTTTGATCCATGTAAGATAGTGTGAGCCAATTCCAATGTTTGAAAGCTTAAAAAGGAGAAGTTGGTGACACACACTTTCAAAAGCCTTAGAAAAGCCAGTATACAATACATTGACCTAGTGCCCTGCTTCAAGATTTGTTGTCAGGAAATTCTGGTAGACGGCTAGATTAGTAGAAGTTGAGCGGCCTCTGAAGAATCCATGCTGGTTCTCGGTTATGTAATTCCTATAAGTTTCAAAGATTTCGTCAGTGATGATGGATTCTAAAATCTTTGGTAGAGCTGATAGCATGGATATACGTCTGTTATTCTTAAAGTCTGCCTTGTCACCAGTCTTGTAAACAGGGAAGAGTGTGGACTCTTTCCAGGAGGAAGGAAAAACCCCCTTATTGAAGGTACTTTGAAACAGAGAGCAGATTGGTCCTGCCAGTGACTCGCAGCACTGTTTCAGAAAGACTGGATGTACCCCATCCAAACCCGCACTCTTGTTACAATCCAATTGCTTTAGCTTATCAGAGATCTGCTCAATTGTAAAGTGATGATGCACAAGTGTTCCGCCATACTCCACGTTTTGGTTTTCTGTGACACACTCGTCACGAATGGTCAGAATAACTGGATTGAAAGTGATCAGCAAAAGCATCAGCAATGTCTTGCGGATTCTCCAAGAGTAAACCGTTCAAATGCATCTTTTGGGTATGCCGGTCCCCTTCTTTAGGGAGTTTTTAAACGACCAAAAGTGCTTAATATTTTCTGGGATCATGGTGTTCTGTGTTTGAACTGTAAAGAGCGTAGCAGAGTTCAATTTGAAACTTACACTCTCGGCGAGCCTCAGAATACAAACCAGAAATTCTGTATTTCTGATAAAGACGATTTTTCCCTAATATCTTTTTTAATTGAGGAGAGTACCATTTAGGGAATCTAGTCGTAGTCACAACCTTCTTTGGGACATAAGTTTCGATTGCCTCACCGATGACATTATAGAACTGCTGAATCATTAGCTCAGAGTCATCTTGAGAGTTTAGGGAGTTCCAGTCAGCATTGTTCAGAAATTGGTTTATAGCCAGATAATCAGCCTTCGAAAATTGGTGTACCGTTATGTTTGTTTTATTCTCGATGAAAGAGATGGTTCGGGAGTTCAAGTGAAATTCCAGTGGAGGGTGGTGAGTGTCGACCTCCACTAAAGGAAATTCACTCTTATCCAGTCTGCAGAATTGAATGTCGCCAGTGAAAACCAGATCAAAAGTTCTACCAAGCTGGTTAGCAACTGAGTTGTGCTGCTGAAGTACCAAAAAACACAGTCGATGACGGACCCTTCCGTTGAAGTGTGATTACCGGTAGGGACTAAAAAGTCTCCATCAAGGAGCTATCTAACCCCCGGTAAGTTAAAGTCGCCAAAGCTGAAAAAACTGGTGTCATGCTGTCTCCTGCGTAGTTCTTCGCAGGTTTAGTAAAATGTGAGTATGTTTCAAGCGTTGCATTGGGAGGAAAGTAAACACAGCATAGAATTGCTCTAGCATTACTGAAGCTATTCTGAACCCAAACACTTTCATAATCCTTACATGCTGGAGTCGACATCAGGCCAAGATAAAATAAAGTTCATGTATATGAATTAACAACACCCGAGTGGTGTCACTTGACAAAAGGTTTAAAATGATAAGCGACAAATTACTTTATCTGTTACCGTTTTAGTCTACCTTCTAAAGCTTTTCGCACGTCCTAGTATTCCTAACCCAAGACGAAGATGGCTAAACATTTTCTTGCCTGCGTAAATCATAGAATAACTAACCCATCCTAATCATGCAAAGCAAGATCAGTTTTTACTGTTAGGTGTGGATACAAATAATTCACTTCTATATTTTCTTAGAATGAAATTAACAACCCTAAAATATTTAGAATAGTTAAGATTCAATCGTACCACACTATAGTCACTTTCTGTATGGTTGACAATTAGTGGGAACACATTTCCACTTATTGGTTGAAACGTTGTTCCATTAACAGCAAGACTCGAACCGAACAACCTTGACGTCATGTGGCTCAAGTTCACCGCCAAGGGATTAACCAAGTTTATATGTTGTCTCTATCGCCCTCCGAGCGATAGAGCCTACCAAAGCTTTTTTACAACACTAGCTACCACTTTTGACTCAATACAGGTCGATCACCCCAATTCAGAAATAATCGTTCTAGGAGACTTCAATGCCCACAACAAAAACTGGCTCAAGCATCACAAGACCGACAACGAAGGTAGAAAAGCTGAAGCATTTGCTGTCAGCTGCGGGCTTACTCAACCTGTAGACGAACCAACTCGAATCTCAGAGAGGGGCGAATTCGCCGGCCTCCTGGATCTTTTTCTAACCACCAATCCTGACCAGTACACAATTACAGTTGGTCCGCCATTAGGTACTTCCGACCACAAACTTATTACAACGGTTTGTGAATTGCCACTTCTACAGAAGGATCCACCATTGCCTCGCAAAATCTGGCATTACAATTCTGCAAACTGGGATAATCTAAGGGAGTTCTACCTAGACTTTCCTTGGGTCGACGTCTGCTTTGGCACTGACGACCCGTCAATCTGCTGCGAAGAGATCACGCAGGTAATCTCCTCAGGAATGGAAGCATACATCCCAAATTCCATCAAGTTACCGTCAAAAAGAACGCCCTGGTCCGACAGAAGATGCGAAAGAGCTGTAGGTAGAAAACAGCAAGCCTACAAGTACTGGCAGCAAAATCAGACAGCTGAAAATCGCAATTATTTTGTCGAAGCGAGAAACAAATGCAAACATGTTATCAACGAAACTAATAAGGTCAAACATAATCAAAGGACAGGAATTAACTTTTGCACTGCCCCGGTGACTCCAGGAATTTCTGGTCGGTAGCAAAGGCACTAAGTAATAACTTTACAAAAACGTCTCTCCCACCTTTGACAGACGAACGTGGCATCACGGCGCGGCGACTATAGCCAAGAGGGCCAATACAGCTGACCCTGACATCATTATGGCAGGATCGACCATTCCTTCATCCTCGTCAATCGGACTGTTACTTCTATTAATAATGTTACCTTTACTAGGTTGAGGTATTGACAAAATGGGTATTTGAAAAATATAGTGGCCGATGGTAGTTGTTGAGTTTTGTTAGAAAATAATAATATCATTGTCATATAGAAAATAAAGAAGTCTGCCAAAATAATATATTTTACCATTTAATTAAAGAAGAGAGGAATTTAGATAGGTTTTATCCCCAGAAGAATTGGTTCTTCGCCCCGGGATAACAGATAAATATATATTTTAGGTAAGACCCGATAACAATTGGTTCTTCGCCCCGGGATAACAGATAAATATATATTTTAGGTAAGAGCCGATAACAATTGGTTCTTCGCCCAAGGATAACACACAAGTATATATTTTAGGTAAGACCCGATAACAATTGGTCCTTCACCTGTCTAAATACCAACGCTGTAAAGAAGTTAGGATAAGGCCTGTAGTATTCTCAAGCAAGCCATTTGAAGAAAAAGTATTGCAGTTGACAAATGAGAGACGCAGAGCAGAAGTCATCGACGTTCCAGTCGGTATCTACACCCGATGGCATAATAGAAGCTTATATTTATGAGTAACCTTCTCGAAGCAAGAAGTGTACCAGTACAGATTCGAGAAGAGAACAACTTCGACTAGAGATGGAAATCAAGAAAAAAGAAATTGAATTTAAGCATCAGCAGGAGATGTTAGATCTGCAGTTAGCTTTACAGCTAGCGCAAATGGGGGATTCTGATGAGGATTTGGGATCGGTAGACAGCGAGTTAAAAGGTCACAAACCTGATATTGACAAATGAAAAAATGGTAAATGTCCATGGGAGGTTCCCGATGATAAAAAATCATGTAAATACATACCCAATTCTGAAAATGTAGGATCTATTAATTTATTTGAACATAATAACCAAATAACTACGTATCATTTGACTAAAATTTTAACACGTCAATCAATACCACAAGATTTACCAGTTTTTGATGGCAATCCAATGGAATGGCCAAATTTTATTTTTTCTTATCGAAATACAACAGCTATTTGTGGTTATTCACCTGAAGAAAATTTATGTCGCCTACAAAGGGCTTTGAAAAGTCATGCTAAAAACATTGTTGAAAGTTTACTTATTTTACCTTCAAACGTAAATTAAATTATCGAAATTTTGGAGCAAAGTTTGGACGACCAGAACAAATTATTATGTTATTAGTAAATAAAATAAGAAAATTTCTTTTTGTAAAACCAGACAGGTTAGATTTACTATTAAATTTTGCGGATGAAGTTAAAAATGTAGCAGGAACAATAGAAACTCTGGAAGGTAATGATCATTTAAGAAATCCAATTTTATTACAAGACTTACTTGAAAAATTACTAAATAATTTAAAACTGAGTTGGATGGAATCTATTTCTGGCAAGACAATTCAAAAGCCTAATTGGTGAATCTCATTGTGTCGGAGGTGTAGGTGGAGATTTTTCCTCATGAAAATAAAGCTTTCAAAAATATAGAGAGAAGGTAAAGTTAATATTTGAAGATCTATGAAAGCCTGTATGCAGTCTTCCCTGTAAGACAAGCCATTCATCACTCTTACCACCCCTCAATCCTCTGAACCCGAAACACATCTTGGGCACCAGTACTATGACCCCAAACCAGGATGGCATAGCTGATGTGTGAATGGAAGAGAGAAAAATAGGCCTGTCTTAAACGAGAAGAAGAGACACATTCAGAAAGCCTTCTCACAAGAAAAGTGGCAGACCCAAGCCTCTTGAGCAGGGAGTCTGTGTGAGCCGTCCAAAGGAGTCCAGGATCAAGATGCACTCCCAGAAACCTTAAACCCTCTGTATTTGCCTCAGTTAGAATGGGCCTTGTAGAGAAAATCATGCTCTGTGTTTTTCCAGCATTAAGATGCAGTTCCTTTGCTGCAAACCATTGTTCAGCTCTCGATCTGCTGGACAGAAAAGCGTACTTTGCATCTCAAATTCAAAAATTGGATGTCAAATCTGATAATGACATACATCATCATAAACCTGCGCCAGGTAATAAACGATTTACCTTGATGACTGAGAATGGTAATATACGGGGTATTACACAAAACTGCGGTAAAAATGGTTGCGTGAAATCACATCATGAACTTTTGCATTCAGAAGTAAATACAATTTTAACAAACGACGACTCTAATGCAAATAAAGAAATAAATGGTTTCACGTTGACTTCATCAGTTGTTTTATTAAAAATTATTTCTGTTGCCTTAAGTAAGGAGACATTTGCTTTGTTGGATGACGCGTCGACTGTGACTTTAATAGATCAAAATCTAGCAAGCGAATTGGAACTTGACGGACCTAGAAGCAAACTGTGTATTCAGTGGACCAATGGTCAAACAAATGAGCACAATGATTCAAGAATAGTAAGTTGTAATATCGCGGAACCAGGAAGTACAAAGGAGTATCAGCTACGACACATAAGAACGATAGAAGACATGTCACTGCGTTGTCAAACGGTAAATATGGACAAAGTTTTCAAAAGATATAAATATATTTAAATTAAAATATAAAATTACAATCGTTTAACAATGCTAAACCCCTTTTGCTTATTGGACAAGATAATTGGCCACTTATAATTAATCGAAAAACTATTACAGGTCCTTGGAACTGTCCAGCTATGAGTAAAACTCTATTAGGATTGACAACTCACGGAAATATACATCCAGACGTTGGAAAGAGGCAAGAAGAATTCCAAGTTCATCACATAAGACATGGTGAAAATGATGACCTCGACCTTTTACATGATATGGTTAAGAAACAATGGCAAATAGATAATTTTGGTCTAGATAAAGTTAACACAACCATGTCAAAGGAAGATGTAAGAGCTCAAAATATTTTGCTCAGAACAATGCACCTTAACCAAACTGGAGACAGGATGGAGACAGGTTTACTATGGAAGGATGAAAATATTACTTTGCCAGAAAGTAAGGCAAATGCTCTTAAGAGACTGAACTGTACAGAAAGAAAAATTGACAAAGACAAAGAATTTGGACAGCTCTATTGTCAGAAAATTCGTGACATGGAAGAAAAACAATACATTCGTAAGCTGTCGCAGGAAGAAATTCAAATAATTAACCCACGGACCTGGTATTTACCGCATTTTGGTGTTACCAATCCAAATAAGCCCAACAAAATGAGCATTGTATTTGATGCTGCTTCTAAGTCACATGGATTAAGTTTAAACGACACTTTATTAACAGCACCAGACCTTTACAATTCTTTGTTTATAATTTTAATAAATTTTCGAATAAAAAAAATTGCATTTTCTGCAGACATTAAAGAAATGATTCTACAAGTCCAGGTTCGCCAAGAGGATCAATGTGCTCAACGAATACTATGGAAGGGGAATAAACCGAAACAGGGAACAAGAGACATATGAAATAGGAGTAGTATTCTTTGGATCAACATGTGGACCTTGCCTTGCTGAAGAAGCTAAGAACAGGAATGCTTTGGAGTTTAAGGAAGGATTCCCTGACGCTGTTAAAGCAATCGTTGAAGATCACTACATGGACGATTATCTGGGTAATGCGGACAACGAAACGGAAGGTATTCAGCTTATTAATTATATAATAAATGTTCATAAAACAAGAGGTTTCGTCATTTGTAATTGGATTTGTAATAGTGACTTAATTTCATCTAAAATTGCCATGATTTTAAAAGCGGATAAAGAAAAAACCTTGGACAATTTGGAGAAGTCTTCTACTGAGCGTGTTCTTGGTGGAACCCTAAAACCTTTGGATTTGAAACAAAATTTTACAAAATAGATAAAAGTATATTAGAAAATAATAGAGCACCCACTAAACGTGATATTTTAAAAGTGGTAATGTCAGTTTTTGACCCTTTAGGATTTCTAACAAATATTTTGATTCGAGGAAAAATTCTATTACAAGAAACTTTCCATGGGATGGGATGATGAAATTCCAAACACTTTATAGGAAAAATGTATTGTTTGGCTTGAAAATTTAAAAAGTATTTTTAAATTGAAAATACCTAGACAATATTTTACCCTAGACCGACACAAAGGTATAGTACAACTTCATATTTTTACAGACGCTTCAGTCAAGTCATATTATGCAGTAGCTTATCTTAGAGTACAAATACACACTCAGATTCAAGTGGCATTTGTAACTTCTAAAGCACGTGTGGTTTTAATGAAAACCTTTAAGTATACCACGCTTAGAATTACAGGGCGGATTAATGGGTGCCAGAATAGGAAGATTTCTGAAAGAAAATATGAAATTAAATATTTCAAACATTTTCTATTGGACGGATGCGAAAACAGTACTATATTGGATCAGATCTGAGATAGGACGTTTTAAAGTGTGGCTCAGAGACTTGGCGAAATTCAAGATTTATCTAACTCAACACAATGGAGGTATGTACCATCAAAACTAAATCCAGCAGATGAAGCAACAAAGAACAAGGATCTGGAGGTATATGGTTATCTGGACCTAAATTCTTAAAAGAGGGATTCTCATAACTGGCCTCAAGAAAGTTTAACAGATAACACTATAGATTGTGACGCAATGGAATACAAAACAGATATTGTTTTATGACTTCAATTAAAGAAAATCCTGAGATGCCTGATCCACAAAGATTTTCAAAATGGAACATATTAAGACGTAGCACCGCTTATATGCTGAGATTCATAAAGAATTGAAAAAAAAGAATCAACTTCAAGATGTTTTAGGAAAGGATGAACTACAAGAAGCAGAATTACTATTATTTAAAAAGATTCAGGTAGACTGTTTTTCGGAAGAAATAAAACATCTTCAAAAATAGTCGACTTTGGACATTATCACCAGAACTTGACAAACATGGGATAATTAGATTAAAAGGAAAACTCGAAAATTTAATAGACGCAGAAGAGGAGTTTAAACATCCAGTTATTTTAGACCCAAAACATTACATTACTAAATTAATAATAAGTTATTTTAATGAAAATTGTTTTCGTCAAGGGCAAGAAGTAGTACTAAACAAATTGCGAGAAAAATATTGGATTTTAAGAGCAAGACAAGCAGTTAAAGATACTTTCAGAAATTGTCAAAAATATGAAATTAAAAGGGCAATTCCTGAACCACCACTAATGGGACAATTACCAATTTGTCGTTTGGAGCCAACAATAAGGTGTTTCATGAAGACAGGTGTAGACTACTTTGGACCTATAAAAGTAGTTGTTAAAAGGAGTTTAGAAAAAAGATACGGAGTTATTTTTACTTGTATGGTTACTAGAGCGGTACATTTGGAAATTTCACAGGATCTCTCTGCAAAAAGTTTTTTACATGTTTTAAGACAATTTGGTTGTAGGAGAGGTTTTCCGGTCGAAATAAATAGTGATAATGGAGGAAAAACTGAAGAGGTTGTTAAGTGAAACAGAAATAAAAGAATTTTGTAGCCTACATAGCATAAAGTGGAATTTTAACCAGCCACATGCACTTACACAATGTGTTAAATGTGTAAAAAAAGTCATGAATGAGATGTTTAAAACAAAGTACCCTCAAGAATATGTACTTAGGACTATATTTGCGGAAGCGGAAGACATGATCAATTCAAGACCCTTATCTCACGTGTCTGTCGATCCCATATATTTAATACTACTATATCGTGAGTCGGGCCAAAATTTGTCCGAAATCAAAACGAGATAGAATGATCGATGTGTACTTTCAGCGTTGAGCGCAAGTCAATTATTTCAACCAATAAGCGGTGCCCCTTCGATTATCGATCGCCTCCACGTGTGCGTGGTCGTATAGAGCGCCGAATTGTCAGCTCGTTTGCCGTTTTGTTGTTTGTTGCCGTTTACCATATATTTAATAAATATATGCCGTTTACAGTATTAAAGTAAAGTCATTGTGAGTCGTCCATTTTGGTGTTTACTGTTTACTTTGTCTTTACTCAAATCGCTATACTTACTTTGTTTATTGTTATTTCGAAGTTTTTGCCGCTTTGTTGTTTGTTGCCGTTTACAGTCGTTCATTTTGGTGTTTACTGTTTGCTTTGTACTTTACTCAAATGCCTATACTTACTTTGTTTATTGTTATTTCAAACTTAGACAATTTGTCGGTGTGAACTTGTAGTGAAGATGCCAATCATAGAATACAATTATTACATTAATTATGGATTTGTACATAAATGTGAGATTTTTCCATGAAGCCAAACAAATGTCGTCTAAAGAAGAATACCTATATAAGGCAAAAATACACTATTTTATTTAAGGGGCAATAAAATTAGAAGTGTCATAATATCATGTTTTATTTACCTCTTAACCCAAAAACATATAAATGAATATCTGCAGTTACATCCTGTTTGAAATCTAATGTTCATATTGTTTTGTAATCATATGTTATTTTGCAATTATTTCTATTCACCACAAACATCTATTCATTTTTGGAATATCAGTAAAGTTATACGACAAATAAATTTCCTAAATTATATTGTTAACATAAATACTAATTTATGATGAGGGCGTTTCACACTTACTTGGATTTCAAAACGTACATACCATATTTATGATTTTATCGATTTTAATATGTGAAATATACTATTTGCCTCGCTAGCTCATGCGCAAATTAACCAAAGTACACATCAAGCAAGTGCAATGAGAGCAACAAGTACATCCTCGGCGAACTTCAGTTCCATAGTAAACAAGCTTGACACACGATATAGGAGTATTAAATATATGGTCGATCCTAACGATTTGGAACCCTTAACCCCAAATCATTTCCTCATAGGACCATCTTACAGTGCATTACCATGTGCTGTTACAAAGGAGACAAACCTAAATCTCCTTTCAAAATGGCGAGCAGCACAAAAACTATCTGACTATTTTTGGAAAAGATGGTTGCCTGAATAAATGCCCCTTTTGTTGAAAAGGACAAAATGGCATCAAGAAAAAAGCCCGTTAAAGGAGGGAGAATTTGTTATTATAGTAGATCCTGACGGTCCACGAAATGTTTGGCCTAAGGGTCGAATTATTCATACGTATCCAGCTAAAGATGGAAGAATACGTATAGTAGATGTGAAATTAGCAAATGGCCATATATTAAGAAGACCAGCAACTAAAATATGTAAAATTAATGTTGAACAGTAATTGTTCTAGGAACAATTACTGCGGGGGAAAATGGTATTTCTATTAATAATGTTACCTTTGCTAGGTGGTACCTCCACCTAGCAAAGGTAACATTATTAATAGAAAAAACAAAATGGGTATTTGAAAAATATAGTGGCCGATGATAGTTGTTGAATTTTGTTAGAAAATAATAATGTCATTGTCATATAGAAAGTAAAGAAGTCTGCCAAAATAATATATTTTACCATTTAATTAAAGAAGAGAGGAATTTAAATAGGTTTTATCCCCAGAACAATTGGTTCTTCGCCCCGGGATAACAGACAAATATATATTTTAGGTAAGACCCGATAACACGGACTGCTGGTTGTCTCGGTCAACAGCAATATGTTCTGGCATGACCACGTTGCTAACATCGCAAAATCAGCTTCCCAGAAGCATGGTGCGCTATTTCGCAACCATAAAAATGTATACACCGCAGCAGTTGCTCTTGCTCTACAAAGCGCAAATAAGACCGTGCGTAGAATATTGCTCACACATTTGGGGTGCCGCATCAAAGCACACCCTAAAGCTGCTGGATTCCATTCAGAAGAGAGCTGTGCGTCTCGTCGGCGACCCGGAATCTGGATTGTCTGGAACACCACAGACATGTGGCCGAGATGTCCCTCTTTTACAGATACTTTCACGGCAGATGTTCCCAGGATTTGGCCCGCCTCATTCCGCCCCTGGCAACGCCTGTCAGACAATCACGATAGACGGTAAGAGCGCACCAGTTCGTCGTACAACTGGAAACACCTAGAACATCGGTTTAGAAGAACTCCTTTACCTGGCGCACTGCATCACTGTGGAACTCACTCGCAGGACATCTGTTTCCCCCTATTACAACCTGCAGCTATTCAAGAACCGTGTCAATCAACATCTTTAGTGGGTGTGCCACTACCATAAAAAAATAAAAAAGATCGTTTGATAAGAGTAAGCTGTTTTTTAGCAAGGCATTGCAATTTATAGGACTAGCCACTATAAATGAGTACTTTTCTTCTTTAAGCAAATTCCACATCTCATTCTGCTCTTTTCAACAGCATTTTCAAGCTCCCTCTCGGGTTCTGCTTCCTTCTCTGTCATCAGATTTTTTTTCGTCTCAGGATAAGTGCCGCTCCAATTTTAGTAAAATAGCATTGATTTTCATCCTCTAAAATCTTTATTGAAGAAATCATGCATCTATTCAATTCATAACCCATCCAATTCTTTTTATAGATCCAGAGATGCGTTTTGTTTCGACAACTCTGCAAACTAACAATTTCTTCGCATTTAAAATTTCCAACATTTATCTCCCTGATTCAAAAATGTCATTCTCAAATTCTTGAGCTACGGCGTTGATTTTTGTACATATTAAAGAATTATCTTTGACCTTCATTTCGCCCTTCATATGCCCATCATAGAGGGCAGAAATAATTTTTTTTCCGCTTCCAAACGTACGTTTTTCAATGGATCTGAGTCGATAATTGTCCTCAAGGCTTAACGCTTTGTATTCTTTGGAACAAAAAATTCCTTGTCTCAACAGCAAGGATAAAACGAACATACAATGCAACAAAAATTTACATATGCTTTATTAGCACAACATTTGAATCTAACATAATGTTGCTGAAACATTAAAGGACATATATTAAAGACACTAACTAGAGTAATCTATATACAATAATATTAAATAACTATTGTAAAAATTGATGATTAGAAAACCATGAGGTTAAACAAAACGATTATCAAAAAAATGAAATTTACATCATGTTAAAATCGAAGTTTGACACGTCGTCAAATTGGTTTGGTTGCCCTCCTTGTGGGTTCTGCATTTGCTGTTGTCCCATTTGTCCTCTTCCATTATTACCCATTTGCTGCATGTTAATTATTTGTTGTCTATATTGAGGTTGCTGAAATGTAAACAATTAATGGTACAAACAGGCGATGACATTATTAGCTGAATGTATGTATATTTGTTCTCTTAAATTGCTCATCGATGAAAGAAAGCGAAGGCGAAGCACAATAATTACAGTTAAATATTGCTTAGTAACATCGACTGTCTTTAATTTAGTAAATATCGATTGCCTGGGAAGAGTAAAGCATGTATCGATTCCAGCCCGGATGAGACCGAATATCTCGTGATATAAGGAAGCTGCTACATACGCCCAAAGTCATAAATTGCACCATGCCGCAGAGGCGTTTCTGGAGATTAATTTTAGAAAATCCTATGAAAGTCTTACTTAATCAAGAAAATGTTAAATTTGGTCCTGCAATATTGTCTTGAGGTCATATATTGTATCTCGGTAACGCTAAGTGCTAGTGAGTGGGGTTTTGTGAATAACACACAGTTTCCGATTACTTATAGCTCAAGAAAACAAATGTTTCTGTCTCGATTACGGCAGTAAGTTTTATGTTTTAGTGCCAATAAATAAATGACCTAAAACCTATATATTTTGTACGTAAATATTAAGATGACCTGTAACGTACATCGTTCTCTAAAACCTACAAACAATTTACTTACTTGTTGCAAAAGGTGCCGCAAACCAGGATTATTAGTCATAACAGGCCTTATCATTCTTTGTTGCTGGGGAATATTAGGCTGCTGAACTTGGGGGTTGCCTTGTGCGGCCATTCTTTGCTACAATTAACAATTAGAAATAGATATATAAAAGTCTGTTTTTTGTTTTACTTTGCGTGTGTTAAAAAAAAGAAAATAAAATAACTTTAATGTTTCACCGGATATGACGTATAGACGGCAGCTCCGCTATTACTCCGTTTTTTAATAGGCTAAAGTAGTCCAATTGTTGAGTTTTTTATATCATTGTCTGGAGAAAATTCCCCTCTATAATAAACCATAAAAAGGAGACACCAACAAAAAATCGTAAGTCATCAATACAGAAAATTCCACACCCACAACACAGAACTTCTCACCGCAATAATCTCTAAGGAATTCCCATTGTATTTGGGAAATACCAAGTCTTATCAACGAATTCTTTGTTTTTTCTTGTGGACTATTTTATGCACATATTCTATTTTTATTGTTTATGTTTATGTATATTTTAATTGTAGAGTTTTGGCAACGTATTACGTTAAATTAGCGTCTCGATAAGTTTGAGTTGGCTTTTCTTGTTTTGCTTGCCAGAAACCATGCAGAAATCATTTAAATGTTTTAAAAATAAGGACTTCACAAAGTTCTGTTGTATTATCTGTTCAACTATATTTCACCCTAGCTGCATGGAGTGCTCAAATGAAATTATTAAGCTAGGCGGATATACGAGTAAGATCTTTTGCTCAACGAAATGTCAACTCAAGAGTAAGGAGAATGAAGAACGATTGGCGGATGTGGACAAAGACTTGCAACAGCTAAGAAATGAGTTGGATGCAAAGGATAGGCACATTGACCGCCTTAGGAGAAATAGTATGGCATTTGACGACATAATCTATGAGGCAGAGAGAAATTTATAGCTCAGATCGATCAACAGAAGAAAGAGTTGAAGACCCTGCAGGATGATATAAAGGAACCTAGAGATAAGGAGAGTGAGCTGAAAATGAACCTTACAGCCTGCAGGGAACTGGAGGAGAATCTCAATAGGCAAATCGAGGAACTATCGGCTATGAATAAAAATTTGATTGTTAGTATTGACCAGAGATAAATAAATTATTTTATCTCTGGTATTGACGTTCTGGAAAAGGAGAACGTCAGGTATTTGAGTGAGCTAAAGGAGTTACGTATTCAGATGATGGACGGCGGAGCAAGATGTAAGGGAAATCCGTCAAGAGAGCCAAGAGTTAGGCCATTGATTTCTGCTTTGCCTATTTCAAAATTCCATATAGCTGATTACTTGGTGAATGCTTATAAATTGAGCGACGTTACTTCTGCCTCTCCACAAGAGACAGCAAACAATGAGGAATGCATTTTTCCTGCAAACTCCCAACCACCAATGACTGAAATGGATTCCCAGACTGAATCATCTGGTCCAGAATTTTTTTTAGATCACACCAAAAGAAAAGCAGCAACAACTCGTTAACAGATAAAAATGTTGGATATTCAATCTCCATTATTCTCTTGAATATCCAATCAATTAGAAATAAAACTAATGAACTCTCTTCATTCCTGTATGATCTTAATTCTCCAAATATAATAGCACTAACAGAGTATTGGCTGGGAGAGGATGAGTTGATCGAAGTTAAGGATTACACAGTGTTTGCGAAGTTCTGTAGATCACAGTCAATACATGGCGGTTGTATGATACTCTTAAATGAAACCTTCTTGGAGCAAAACTCCTTCGAATTAGTTACTAAGTTCAATTACCTTTTAAAAGAGTCTGCATTTGAATTTGTTACGATTTTCTCCAAGTCCATAAATACCTATGTTTTATGTATCTACCGTTCACCTTCATCTGATTGTAACATTTTTCTTATGAGCCTTGATGCAGTCCTGTCTGAGATTCCTAATTCTGCATTTGTTATTCTTACAGGAGATTTTAATATAAACTTTTGTGATAGGAGTTTCAGCTTTACTATGCGCTTATGCCACTTACTTCGGTCATATAATTTATGCATGCATGTAGGCGCTCCAATACGCATTACACAGTCTTCCTCCAGCACTATTGACTATATCTGTTCTAATTATTGCAAGGAGGCTGTTGATTGTTCGATCGAAAGCGCTGCTTTATCTGACTATGGGACCGTTTTTTGTAGATTTTTGAGTGTCGTGCAGGATGCAACACTCAAACCTAGATTTGGAATATTTAGCGAAACCAATTACAATCGGTTTCATATGTTGTGTGCCTCTTCATGTTGGACCACTGTGGTGGATTCACATGATCCATTACGACTTTCCATGGTAAAATGATGGATCTTTTCAATAATGCTTTTCCTCTATCGGAAATAAATCCCAAAATGAAAATTTAAAAAACCTGGTTTACAAAGGGGCTCAGAACTGCGATCACTACATCTAATCAGAAAGTTTACGGTTTGTCCAGTTTTTCATATCTATTTCAACAAATACCGCTCCTTATATCGTTGTCTAATTGGAATAGCTAAAAAGAAATTCTACTCAAATTGTCTAATTACCTCCTCGAACACCCAGAAGAAGTGCTGGCACATCATCAATGACATTCGGCAGAGGAACAACCGCGGCTTAGCATCACCTCCTGAGATCACCCCCAATGATTTGAATAATTTCTACTGCATCGTTCAGCGTTGCTGACAATCTGCAGCAGAGCCTTCAACAGTCTCAAGATCCAATGGTTTACTTATTAGGGGTAAATATTCCGAATTTATTTTTCTTCTTACCAACCGAAAACCGAAGTTAAGCAAGTTATGCTATCAATTAAAAACTGCTGGTGAAGATGAACTTTCTGCCAAAATTTTCTTGGTCCTAGCCCAGGCAATTAACCGACAGTGGGAAACACCTTTTCACCTTGCTTAACTACAGCCAAAGTCATTCCCATTTATAAGGAGGGAAGTTTGGATGATCCGTCCAACTTCAGACCAGTCTCTCTCCTATCCACTTTATCAAAAGTCATTGAAAAGCTGGTAAAGACACGTATGCTTTCCTTTATTTATTCAAACCGCATTCTAAGCAAACATCAGTTTGGTTTCCGGGACAACGTCAGTACCAATGATGCTGTGTATCATCTACTGCAGCAATTATACACTAAAATGAATGAGGGTGGAGCTTCTGCTGTTGTCTTTTGTGATCTGTCAAAGGCTTTTAACTGCGTCAGCCCAGATATCCTACTTCAGAAGCTCGAACGTTATGGCTTTAGAGGTCAGACTTTGTCCTGGCTTTCCTCTTTCCTTACGGGTCGTCGCCAGCGAGACATCATAGGGCCTGCATGCTCCGATTATCAATTCATTGGATGGGGTGTTCCTCAGGGCTCAGTTTTGGGTCCTATTTTGCTTCTGCCTTACATCAATGATCTTGCAGGGCTTCGGATTAGTGGTCAATTCGCCATCTTTGCGGATGATACGTCCATTTTGTGGCATGGTCAGGATCCTATATTACTTCATAGAACCAAATTGCAGGATCTTAAAAGAGTGAAATTATGGTGCGATTCCAATCAGTTGACTTTAAATCCTACAAAGTCAAAACTTATGTCCTTCAAGGGCAATTTATTGAATGTAACTCTCCAATTATTATATGTGCATCTGAAAGCAAATTCCTTGGCATTATCACAGATGATAATCTCAGGTTCGATACTCATATCAAGAGCCTAGCCAATAAACTATCTTCTGCCTGCTTTGCAATCAGATGCCAGATGTTGGCAGGATGGTGTATTTTGCTCTCTTTGAATCGCATTTTCGTTATGGAATACCTTTCTGGGGAAATGCAAGCTGTTATCTATTACAAATGCTGCTAATTATTCAAAAAAGAGCTATCCGGTATATTTGTAAGGCTAGACCTCTTGTTTCATGTCGCCCTCTATTTTTTCGTGAGAAAATAATGACTCTCCCTTGCCTATATATTCATGAGACTGCTTGCCTTATCTTTAAAAATCGAGATAGATTT
>JAEQML010054194.1:0-38658 GCA_016904865.1 Pissodes strobi | reverse complement strand
AAGTAAAGTAGTAGGTAACTACAAAATAAATAAAAACTGCTCAAATCATCACAACCTTAATGTACGTTCCTTTCTGACAACACCTGGTCTCGAAGTTTACATTTAAATGACAGTAATGTTGAGGCAGATTTAATGTGTGGAGGAACACTGTTGAATATTCTTACGCTATTGTAAGTGAAGGAACGCTGAAATAATGCAGTGTTATGCCTGGAAACGTCATAGTGGGAG
This sequence comes from Pissodes strobi, assembly GCA_016904865.1. Lineage (NCBI taxonomy): Eukaryota > Metazoa > Arthropoda > Insecta > Coleoptera > Curculionidae > Pissodes > Pissodes strobi. The sequence continues at coordinate 38,430 of JAEQML010054194.1, read as the reverse complement.
GAAAATCTAGTGGCACAGCCATGTACTTCTTGCCGTTTTACCAATTTTTCACTCAAATATGGAGGAATGTTCGATTCATTAATTTTAAATACTAGGCAAGCCATATGAATTTTAAATCCCTCGTCTAAGTTTAACCAGTGAGAGTCGCGAAAACAATCCGTAATATGGTCGCAAATCGTAAGAATATCTAATACAAGATTTTTTTAACTTTTGAAGGGTACGTTTTTCCTGCTGTCTTAAAGCCGGCCAGAATACAATGTCGCAGTAAGAAATAGATGACAAAATGAGTGACGCACATAGCCTTAGCTTAACTTCTTTACTCAAAAATGCCATATGTCTGTATAATAATTTTAATTTCGAGCATGAGCTTCGCACTAAATGATCAACATGTTGCAAAAATCTCAGATCAGTGTCCAAAAACACTCCTAAGTTTTTACATCTATCAGAAAAGTTCAGGTTTGTACCATTTAAGGAAAGGAGGTTAATCTTATTTCCCTGTAAGATAACATTTCTGTTTTTCCCAAATAACAAAACCTCGGTCTTGCCTTCATTCAGGGCCAGATAATGTGCACTCGAAATCTTTGAAATTATGCTAAGGTCTTCATTTAAGCTGTTCTGTGCAATATCAGACTCCTCAAGTCGGAAGGGGTAGTATATTTGAGAATCATCTGCGTATGAGTGAAGTGTGGAATGTTTAAGAAAGGTGTGAAAGTCGGATAAGTAAATTAAAAACAGCAGTGGGCCTAGTACGCTACCTTGAGGAACGCCACGTTCAGTGGGAAGATGATCCGAAACGGCATTTTTATATATCACTCTCTGTCTCCGCGAAGATAAATAACTTTTAAATAATTCCACCACCGTCTCAGACAAACCGAAGTAGAATAGTTTATTACATAATAATTCGTGGTCCAAAGTGTCGAAAGCCTTGCTAAAATCCAGCAGCACCAAACATGTATTCGCTAAAATCTAGCAGCACCAAACATGTATTCAGGCCCCGGTCACAAGCACCAAAAATATCATCAGATACTTTAAGCAGTGCTGTTGTAGTACTGTGTCCTGGCCTAAACCCAGACTGGACATCCGGAAGTATTTTCCTTTGCAACAAATAATCATTCAACGGTAAAGAAATAATTTTCTATGCATGGCAAAATACTTATAGGCTTAAAATGAGCAATTTCGGTGGGGTTATTTATCTTAGGAACGGAAATTACATTTGCTGACTTCCAAAATTCTGGAAAAATACCATTTTCAAGGCACGAATTAAGTATAAATGTAAAATGTCCAGTCAGATAAGGAAAGACGCACACGAGCATTTTCAAATTTATTTCATCAGTACCCCTTGCATTGCTTTTAAGTGATTTGATAATTTTAAGAACGTCTTCAGGTGATATGTGTTGAAAATAAAACCTTTCCGCCTCATTAATTCTTATTTGGTTTTTATAGCGGCCTAAAATATTTTCTTTTTCGTTAGAAGTTAGGGGAATGGAGATATTTGGCATGCTATTTAACAAGAATTCATTAAACTCAAGTGGAGTACTTTCAAAGTTTGAGTCAGAGTTTGATTTGCCAATATTAAGATATTTTAATGTCCTCCAAAAGTCTCTAGGATTGTTTTAAATTTAAATTGTAAATAAGCTCTTTTTTCCATTTCAATCGAATTATTAGCAAAGTTGCGCAGTTCTTTGTAGTAAACCCAGGACTCGTTTGTCTTACTCTGTTTATACCAGGCAAGTGCTCTATCTCTCTGTCGCATGATTAATTTTAAGTTGGCAGTCAACCACGGAGCCGGACGCTTCGAGATGCGGACCGTTTTATAAGGGGCAAACCTGTCGAAAAGCGCAATAATCTGTGAATTCCAAAAATCTACCATATTATTTATGTCATTAAGTGAATATATGTGGTCCCACTGTATTTGAGACATCGCTTCAGAAAACTGTTCTAAATTGAAATGTGAAAAATCTCTATAAGTCCGAAAGATAGGATTCAGTTTCTCTTTTTTAATCTTAATTTTACAAGAAATTAAATGGTGATCTGAAATCTCCTCCATATTAATTAATTAACGCTTACTAAATCATAAGAGGAAACAATTAATAAATCTATTACAGTTCTAGAATTACATGTTATACGTGTATACATCGAAATCAATAAAAAGAACAATCTAAGTAACTGTAGTAGCAAAAAACAGTTATTTATTATAGGCATTTATAAAATATAAGGAAAGGTAAAAACGTGGCAGGATATCTAGGAGTCCATGATTATAAATTCGTGCCCAAAACTATTTTAGCTAAATAAAATAATTTTTTTCTGCTGCTGTTCGTTCCATGTAAAAACCTTACCACCCATTTGGAGAAAATCATAACGTGTTTTGGTCAGGTCTTCATAAATAGTCACACTACTGTTTTTTAACTTTTTCTTGGCATTGAAAATAACCTCCCTCTTAGCACTTCTAACAAACTTCACGAGAATGGCCCTGGGTTTGTCGGATTTTTTACCAATACGAAAGACTCTATCAAGCTCATCAGGATCGCAATCTATGTTAAGATATTCTTTAAAAATATCCACAACGGTGCCAATTAGGTTTTCGTTTTCCGCCTCCTTGACTCCAATAAGCATAAGTGCATTTTCCTTGGAGTTCTGAGCAAGGATATCGTATCCGGATTCAAGAGATTGAATTTTTTTCTTGATTTCCACGGTCATGCCATGTGTAATTTGCAGTGACTGGAAAAGCTTGTCCAACTTTTGGTCAAGCGACTTTGAAAGTTCCTCAATTTTTGTAGCAACTTTCGCTTCGACCTGTTTTGCAAAATTCGAACATACCCTGTTTATCAGGTCCTCAGCAGGTTCATCCTTAGATGAGCTACCTCTAGTAGGCGGCATCGTGCTTGCAACTATATTACACCTGTACGGCTATAATCACCACACGGGCTAATTGCTTAAAGAATGTTTATTGTTTATACAAAGTAAGGGATTAACTCACTTTTTACTTATATCGTCCAGTAGGTGGCACAGTGTTACAGGGCTTTCCACTTTCACAACCAATTTTTAACTAATTTTGCCGTTATTGTAAAATGAATGAAGCAGGAGCAAACGAGCATGTCTACACTACGAGCGACATACTACTATATGACTATAACATCTGAAGCAAAAAATCCTGAAATATATACAAAAAAGGTGTGCTTAAAACCGCACTACAGAAGTAGAAACTTCAGCAGAGCGATATCATTAAAAGCCATATAAAATTAAAAACAGTTCAAACTAAATCATTAATATTTTCTGGTATCATCAGCAATATCGTCTCTTAAAAATATTTTATGTAATGTGAGGTTACCCTTTTCAAAAGGTATGTTATATCTTCGTGTTTCCATAGCCTAGAGAGTTTCTCAAGATTCACTCTTGCCAGTTTGAGACCCTTTTGTCGAAGTAATGCTGACCCGAATGGCGTGACGTGCAACTCCGCAGTAAGCAGTAAAGCTTAGAGTTAGAGAATAGCTACCAACCACTGCCAGTAAATTTTACCTTCGCAATCTTCGCATGACCATATGAAAATGATACAAGTAAGCCCTATAATTCACTTAGGCCACCAATTGGCCCCGTTGTGTCCCCAGCCCGCATTAGAGAACCTCCAAGATCAGGTCTTCCTTAAGAAAGCCCGCATCGCCTTCAGACTAACACGACGACGGCGACGCACTGAACATGGCTCGATCGGCGTCGCGCCAACGATTCTGAGTCTTGACCACGTAAAGGCGAGGTATTCCGTAAGTAGATGGTATGGGGTCTCATTGTCCTCCATGCACCATTTACACTCCCCCTACTTTGCAATTCTCAGGAGAGTAAGATGCCGTCTAACCCTACAGTGTCCTCTGTAGAACCATTCCAGCGCCCTGCACTCCTTCCTAAACTATAGACAACAACGTCATAATTTCCTAAATAGTTTACAATATGCTTTATTAATCAACAAATTTGTGGACTCACTCTATATATTAAAATATTTTTTTAAATTTGATCCGAAAAGTAGCAATAATTTTAGTAGTGTTTGTAATTAGTGTTGCTGAAAAGTTGGCGTTTTACTTGAACCAACGCTATTTATTGATTAGCTATTGTTTATTCAAGAATGTATAATAATAGTAGAAACTATCTGAATTCTTAAGTAAAAGCATATTTTACTTATGGAAGGAATTATTCTGCTGACCCTGTCTTTGCACCTCTTCTGTGTATTATAATTGAGGTTGTGTGCTGTCAAACATATCTGAATAGACTATAATTCGAGTTAGTTTAATATTTGACCAAAGTTTCTTTGCATTTACTTTGTTGAAATTAATATTTTGTCGATCTTGCAATTGGAAAGTAAAGGAGTTTCATATCTAAATTAATTTTGTATTATGCTTTTAATATACTTATCTCGAACAAAAGTCTTCATCAAACTAAAACGACATGGAAAACTAAATACATTTTTAGCCTTTTCATCGGTTTTGGTCAATTAAGGAAAAAAAAACGATAAATCTCAGAGAATCTCGCGTATTTTAGTCGATGCAGGGAATGACACACGAATGTTGATTTTGCTTTACGAATTTTCGGGGTCAAAGCCACGAAGCTTACGTGGATGGAATTTTATGGGATTCCGCCCTTAAGCAAAAAGGAAGTTTATTGACTTATTTAAATATAAATTGCTATGACTTCAGCTATTCTTAGCCATTTGACATATTTTTTTCATTTGCTTATTTAATAGCTAGGGAGCCACTAAATATATCTTTCGCTTTGTTATTGTTGTTAATTATTATTCCCAACCCCATCCTGTGACGTTATTTATTTTGCACTTTCCTCTGATTTATTCGCTTCTCAGTATTTTTGCCTGATATTGTTTTTAGTATTGTCATCTCGATAGTTCTCTTCTTTGCGTGGTCCTTGTCGTATCTGCTCTGATTTCTGGATCACTGGTCTGATTACTGTTTTGGATATTCACTCTTACTCTACTCACAATACGTTGTTCTTCCGATCTACCTTTCAGTTTTCTAATCTATTTAATTATTCATCCTTTATCTTCTAGTATTGGTACTTTTAAAACAATTGATTCTAAAAGGATTCCATTTTTATACCTTGAATCGAACTTTTTTGTAAGTCAATGGTTTGGCTGTTTGTTGCTGTAATGGACTGGCTCAATTTTTAGATGAAAACTACTCGTTTTTGAGAACAGAACAGTTTGAAAGCATATAGAGGATATATTTATATCAAAAAATTAGTAAAGAGGAACAACAATTTACATTTTAATTTGTTTATTCAAATTTTTGTTCTTGCAAATATCTTACACTGACAGGCACAGATGTGCAAACATTTTTAAGAAGCAAATTCTATCATTTTTGTTCGTAAATATTCCTGATGTTATGATCGTTATAAATCAACTTCAAAATAAGAAAACCCAGTATTTATGGCATAAATTCTGATTTAACATTCGCACTTCTGGTGGATATTATTAATTCCTGTTTTGAGGGGGGATTGTTTCCCATCTGCTTTAAAGTGTGCTAAAATATGGCTGATATATAGAAAAAAAAAAACGAAACTTATAACCTGCGATATCTTCTTCTTTAATATATTAGAGCACCATTACTTACCATCGGATCAGTATTTTTTAAAGTTTTATCATATTATCACGACAACGTGACAAAATATATATTTGAAAGTTTTGTAAAGGCGAAACTAAATTTACAGGAATTCTTAAGGCTGTGCCTGTTGCGTTTGACTACGTAGACGGGAATATTTTCTTGGAGAAACTGTCATTTTATAGCTTGAGATGTAACGGCTGGGAGTTACTGACATCATATTTAACTGATCGTTATCCTTTGCGGGTCCTAAAGTAGATTCGTTCAGTGTTGGTGTTAGTTCTCTCCCATGCATAATATATAAAGCGCTTTCGAAATGCGTTAAGTTAACAACATTTTGATCGGGTCATATATGCTGATAATACTAGTTCTTGATTAAGGAAGGTGCGTTCAGCACTGATTCTTGAACAAGTAGTGAGGAGAAAATCCCTGGTTTGAATTCAAAAGTGCAATTTAAATATAACAATAATTTCTGCTCTGTTTTATAGGCAGAACTGAAACTGTATAGGCTCGCACCTACGCAAGTTGCAACGTTGGTTCCATTTTTCTGGCTTTGGTTACTTTGTTAAGTGGAGACTGGATAATTTTTCTGATACAAACTTTTGGGACGTTGAGAGCGTTGTCTCGCTTGTTGAGCTTGTAACGTTGCAAATACTAGTTTGCAATTTTCTCCTTTTACTGGTAGCTTTGTGTTATCGATACTCTCGCTACCTTACGCCCGATGTTCGAATCTCCTCGATGGATATATCCGTTTAGTGCGCCACTTGACAGATGTGGTTCATGTTCTTTTTCGAGAGAAATCTCAGACCTTCTCGTTTGGACGCTCCACGCGTTTAGACATAGAAAAGCGACCAATTTTGTAGCTACAACAATCGTGGTCGTTTTTGACCATTCAGCTTAATTACCGTCTGCTTTCGACAATTATACTGCCCAGTTTAGTTTCCGGAATTACCGGCCATATCGCTTCATGCCGATATTTGACGACTAGTGTGACTATCCTTCCTAGGAAAAAAGGTTTGTTACATGTTAGTGTGTCTATCTTCAAAAATAAAAATTCTTCATAATTTAATTAAGAATACCGGGGGGCAGAATACTTTCCGCTATCTTCTGTGTGGCACAAGACTTTCCGCTACCTTCTGCGGGAGAGGAGACTTTCCGCTACCTCCCGTGAGTCTTTCTATGAGATGGAATTCCTTCTGTGAGGTAGAATTTTACGCTGACCTAGCTAATCCCTCTGTCAGTTAGCCGTACCGAGGCCTTTCTTTTGTCAGGGTGACTCGACCAGAAACAAGTAAACTCGATTTTATTTATTTAAGTATCTTGACTACCGCATATCCTTCTTACGGCTATATATAATTTTAATTAATGAATATATAATTAAATGGCTGTAGGTCATTTGCCTTGATTACCGTATATTTCTTACCGCTATGTATCATTTTAATTAACGAATATATAATTAAATGGCTGCAGGTCATTTGCCTTGATTACCGCATATCTCTTACCGCTATATATCATTTTAATTGAAAAAATCAAATGATTGTAGGTCATTTGTTGTTTATATCGTGCACATGACGCTTATTACTTGTTTCCGTTTATAGATACTTACCGTTTTAGTTTTAATAACTTACTGATAAATGACCTTAGGTCTAGCATTATCTCATATCAAATCTTTTCTCGTTATTAGCATAGTTTAGTTTAGAAATGCCTAAGTTTTTTAGTATCGTGGCGAATATCGTCTCAAACATCGAATGCCAAACAATAGACCGGAGCCGAGTTACGTTGGGTAAGAAGAGATGATAAAGTAAGCACGTTTAGTTTATAACAATAACAATGTATTACGATAAAACTTTAACAATGACTATTGGTCAAAAAATGAGATTCTATTATACCTGATTATTAAGGTGCCATGTTTTCTCGATCTGAGGTATTGTTTATAGGTATTTGTTTACTGTCTTATAATTATAGTTTTTCTTAAGAGTTTAGTTTTATTTAAGAGCACTAGAATATTTCACTAAACTTTTTAACTTCTTGATTTGACTTTACCATGGTGGTTGTGAAACCCCTAGTCCTAGCAGTCGTCAAGTGACTAACCGGTACCAGGTTTGGGTCAGGAATAAAGGAGTAGAACCTAAAGCAGCTGTCTAGCTAACTTTAGGAGCGGATAGAACCCGTAGGCAGCTGTATAGCTAACCTGGGAGCTGGTTTTGGTGTGAACAAAGTCTGATGAACTGAAGGTTCGGTAGCGTATTTATATTAAGAAAGTGATGATCATTGCATGCTTAAGGTTGAAAATCACTCCCGTTGATTGCTCGCTTTGTTTATAGTTTGCCATTAATGTTTATATAACAATCTTCAAGTTCAAGTTCAAACTTAGGACAGGGTGATATTTCTTTAGTAGCTTATGCAATTTAGTAGATTACGCTATTATCGCAAGTCACATAATTACTTGCCTCATTTGTTTTATTAACTTGCTGATAACTGACTTTAGTTCAAATATTATATCATACACATGGAACACACGGAGCTTATTCCAGGCTGGGAAATTAGCAAATCTTGTCCAGGAAATGAGCAGGCTCAAACTGGACATTCTGGGAGTCGCAGAAACTAGATGGCCAGACTCCGGAACATGTACTGTCGAAAACGGAATTTTTTGCTATTCTGGTAATCAGGACAGAAGTCACAGAAATGGTGTGGGGTTGATGATTTCGAAGAACCGGATGAAATCAGTGGTGGATTTCGTCCCTTACTCCGATCGCACCGCCATGATAAAAATTAAAGCCAAACCAGTTTACCTAAATATAATCCAGATATATGCACCGACACCAGACCAAGATGTAGAACGGTTTTACGGTGATGTAAAGGATCTACTGAGGTTAACTAAGAAACAAGAAGTTAATATAATAATGGGAGACTAAATGCTAAACTAGGAAAAAGTAGATTTGAAAACATCATTGGACCCTTTGCCTAGGAACAAGAAATGAAAGAGGCGACAGACTTCTACAGTTCTGTCAAGAAGAAAACATGACAGTCACTAATATTTGGTTCCAGCATCATCCTCGCCGTCTGTATACCTGGAAATCAATAAGACACCAGGCAGGGAATGTGATTCGTAACCAAATAGATTACATCCTTATAAATCCTAGATTTGCACCATCCATAAAAACGGCGTGCATGTATCCTGGCGGTGATATATATAGCGATCATATACTACTGGTGGCCGTACTGAGAATATCGCTCTCAAAGCCTAAAAAAGAAGTACCAAGACGCCCAATGGCATTTGATAAACTACATAATCCAATCATTAAAACCGAATTAACTAATCAGTTAAATTCGCAGATACAGACATTAGCTCCCGAATTCGAAGAAGATGCATAACGCAGTCATGGGGAGAAATAGCAAATGTCCTAAACGTCACCTCACATAATGTTCTGGGATGCAGATCTAGAAATAAAAAACAAAAATGGATGGCCGATGAAATTCTGCTACTCATGAATGAACGCAGAAAATTCAAAAATGAGAAAGACAAGTACAGAAATCTGCAAAAACGGATATGGGTCAGAAATCAGGATTGCAAAAAACGAATGGCTTAAAGGAGAGTGTAGCAAAAAGCCTAGGTTTATTAGTCAATGAAAATAACCAGATAGTCCAGCTAAACGATACCGAAAAGTGCAATATATGGGAGGACTATGTAGAAACTATCATGACAACATACCGACTAAAGAACTCATAGTCGGAAACAATCTAAGTGGACCTTCCATTGCTAAAGACGATATTAAAGAGGCTATACAAGTCTCTAAAAATAATAAGGCAGTTGGACCTGATGAGATACCATCAGAAATACTCAAACTTTTAGACGAAAGAGGCATTGCAGTAGTTTAGAAGTTATTTAACCAAATATATGACACTGGCCATTACCCGGAACAGTGGCTATCTTCAACTTTTATCCTTCTGCTAAAGAAGATCAGCGCACGGAAATGCGAAGAACACAGACTTATCAGTCTCATGAGTCATTCCCTAAAAATATTCCTAGAAATAATATATCAGAGATTGTATAAGAAATGTGCTTCTGTACGGTGTGGAAAGCTGGACTAAAAGTAAAAGCTATAAACAAATTGGAAACATTTGAAATGTCGATATACCGCAGCATTCTTAAGATACCATGGGCAGGCAGAATAATGCATACCTGAGTCACATAATGCGCAACCATAAATATCAATTTCTGCAACTGATTATCGAGGGCAAGATCGCGGATATAAGAAAACTAGGAAGAAAGAGGATGTCATGGCTAAGGAACGTGAGAGAGTGGACTGGCATATGTGACATTCAAGCCGGAGATAGAGAAGCCATGAAAAATGTGGTCTCAAACATCCATTAATGGATAAGCAGAGAAAGAAGAAGAAGATTATATCATACCGATCTATTATTTCTGTCATAATTTAGTAAAGTAATTCTAGAAGGCAGTGATTTTTTGTAGCTAATGTTATGAAAATCAATTGATTAATTTTTGCTTACTGTAATTTTCATACTTGATATTATCGCGACTGGAGAATTTACTTTGTTGATGTTATGAGAACTACTTGATTCACTTTTACAGTAATGAGATTTATCGAATATACCTTTACCTGACGGTCGGTACTGTCTTATCTTATTTGAGTAATTGAAATTAATTCATTTTCACTTTTCTTAAAATAATATAGTATTACCCTAATTGATAAATATAACGATTATGTCTTCGTGATTATCTGATTTACTTGTGTATTATACCTACTGACTTGAGCCATAAATATTTACTATAGTCGGCTGTTGACCTCAAAGCAGTTCACGAGTTTATTTAGCTGCAATTTGTAATGCTAAGTTTTCGCTTTAAAAGCTGAATCGAACTGAGCTCATTTCGTTTTTAATATATATTTATATCATTGGTTACTTCGTTGATTTAGTGTGATTTTTGACTTTTTATTGATATAATGATATTATCGCTGCCATGAGACTCATTTAGCATCGTTTCGTTTAATAATAATTTCATTTTACCCATAGATACTTATCGGCTATATATACATATCTATTTACTTTACAGGTTATCCTATTGATATACACTTGATTATCTGTTTATTGATATGATCATATTACCGCTGCCATGTGTATAATTTAGATTAATTTTATTTAATGATTATTTCATTTATACCTGTATATATTTATCTGCTACTTATATGTATTCTTATTTACTTTACCGGATATAAAGCTAGTTTAGTGAAATACTTTCTTTATAGTGTCTCGTGATTGACTCCATTTTATCAAACCTTTAAGAATTCAACATTTAGTTGGCATTGTTGGGAAATAAGTAATGGCGCTACATGCGTTATTTTACATTTGAATTTTTACATTTTCATTTCATGGAATGCCCTCCGTTCGCTTCGCTCGCTGCGCGGTGCAACCAACAGAAACTACCCCAAACTAACCCAAGGTATGCTAAAAAACTAACTAATCCAATAAAAAAAAACTTGCAAGGGCCGGGCGTCGAACCCATTACTTTGCGTTAGACGCGAGGCTCGCCACCTGAGCCAACCTCTCACATTCCTGCTTTTCTCGAAAAGTCTTATACAAACTCTTGAAGTGAAAAAATGTGTTAAACAACATTAACGAGCAGAGCTCGGGATCAGGGCTGACCTTACCAATTAGACGTTTCTCTTGTCTGGCGTTGTTAAAATCGATAGTGTCCTGTTGATAAATGATGCTGGTAGAGCGCCGCTGTAGCTTACTTCATGCTAATGCTGTTCTTATGCTCCTCGATTCTGGAAAAAAATATTCTGTTTGTCTGCCCTATGTATGACTTTTTGCAAGATATGCTGTACACTCCTTGAGTCTTTAACTTTATTTTGTTCTTTAGGATTTCGAGTACTTGGGCCAAGGTTCCTTGTGCCTTGAAAATTGGCATAATCTGATATTTTCCTGGGATTCTGCCGACTTTGTCTGGTGACTCTTTTTATATATAGAAGTATGTTTTTTTTTGCCTGCTGTATTCTTCGTTGTTTTTCTTGTTTGCTTTTGTTGATTGATTGTCTTCCTAATGTTATTTCCAGAGCAGCTTTTTTGTTTAAGGGTGTTTGTTGTTTCCTTTATTTTAATTTGCCTTTGGGTGGGTTTAACAAAACCCACTCAAAAGCAAATACATTGATATTTCGGTCCTATCGCCTAACAAGGTCATAGGACCGAGATAAGTATCATTGTATTTGTCATTGACTGGATTTGTGGATTCGGAGTTTAGATATCTATTGGTATGAGTATAATCTAAAGTTTTAACCAGTGTTCTGGTGATTAGAATATCCAGGAAGGGTAGCTTTTCATCTTTTCAACTCTCAGTGTGAACTGGATTCCATCTTGGATTTGGTTTAGGTTCGTCAGGAAAATTTTCAGTTGCTTTTTACCATGGATAAGTAAAGATGATACCTGCATAGCGTTCCCATAGCGTGTGTCTTAAGACTGCGTTTCTTAACACATTTTTTTCGAAATATCTCATAAAGTGGTTTGCGATAACAGCGATGATATCGTATTTTCCAGACAATATTTCGATAATTCGATAACATGTGCTGGAAAATCCTCAAGCATCACGATCTTGTCTAGAGCCACATCGATCGGTATCCTAGGGTAGAGTGAGACGAACTTAGTAATTCCACAGAGCAAATTGAGTTAGTTGGCTAGTAAAGAATTAAAGTTGTATAAAGTTGTTTTCCGTTTTCATGCCAAGGTGCATGCACGCAGGTTACTAACATAAGAAACTTAGTTTGATTGATGACCGAATTATTATGAAACTGGGAATTTCTAACTTATATTAAGTAACACTTATTATCAAATTGCCATATGTATTTTGCTTCTAATTAAACGAGAAGATATGATTATTTTAGCTATCAAGGTTCAATTTCTCATTAAATGATAGTGGAAATGTGAGTAACATTTCACTTTTACTTAGATAATAGCTGTTTGCTATTCCAAATCACGCTCAAATGCGGTAGACCATTAAAACTGGCACACTTCGTCCGAAAAATCGGGAAAACTGTGGAAAATAAAAGATCGAAATTAATTTTCCGCTGCAGTATTTCCCGGCGGCATCGTGGATAGCAGATGACTATTAGTAAAAACGGCACTCGAATCAAAATCGTATTAGGAGCAGAAAATTGTAGTAGTATTAAAATTCAGATATTAGACGTTTGGTATATTTCATGGAAATATGCTTTTCGAGTATCTCACTGCAACGTGTTATAAAAAAATACCTTTTTATATCATAGATTTTCATTATTAGTACAATTTAGATAATAATTGCAGTAATGTAATGCAAAGCAACATCAAATACCTGAACCAACATCGCATTTTGGTTCAGACATTTAATGGCATTGTATGCGTCATATTGATTCATAAATATTGTAAACTACTATGCATGCAATTATGAATCTTAAAGTTGCAATAGTTAGCAAATTTTATATATAAATAGTCAAGCGAACCATCAGCAACAGACTTTTTCTCCCACCTATTCCGCTCTAACCATTGCCCGCAGTTCACCTGGTTGTTCTACCGATTTTCTAATCACTAGTGATTTCCTGAGAAGTAAGCAACGACAGTTGGAAACAGTTTTGATAGTTTATAAGTAAGACCCAATTAAAAAAATTAAATGCGTTTAAGAATAGGACAAAATAAATACAATTCTCCCAAAAATCGAAATTGACGAAAAATTAAGTAACGCGGACCGCAATAAAATAGACTTCATTAATTGTCGAATTCTACTAATTGTCTTTCTACAAATTATCGCATTCGAGCAATTGACTCATTCGATCAGCTGTCTTTTATCCAACTGTTGCCAGCCATTTGCCTTTCGAGCAATAATTATCATGATACCGCTATAGAAGTGACTGATTTTAAATACCTTATATAATATTTGTTAAGTCCACTTTACGTGGCCATAGAACACAACCGACAACCGGAATTTAATATATTCAGAACAATTTTACGGTACGAATTTTTTCGTCAAAAATTAGATACAATTGAATGATTTCGCTCCTTCAAAATTGAAACTCCCCCTTCAATTTCGTATTGTATTTAACCATACTTTTGCGATTCATTTAAATGTGCCGAGCTCGTCAGCAAATTATATATTGTTAAGACAAAAGGTAAATAAGGGGCGCTTTTGACTCCTATAAAGTAAATAGTAACCCTAAATAATTGCCTTCTCTAACAGCTTAACAAGTAATTTTTAGACAAAAGCAAATACTATAACTTTAAGCTTTCAAATGAGATAATTGCAAATTAGTAATCCACTAAACGCAAATAATTTGAATAAATAAATCGGGGTTTTAGTTTCAATATTTAGGATTTAGCAACATAAGTTTAATAGTTAAACCCATTATGTGATTACTATAGTCTAGACTGAAATTTAAAATCGTATAATCTATAGTTTAAAAACAGAATGCTATTTAGATAGTATTTAAATCTAGTTCTAGTCGGATTTCGCACATCGATGAGAAGGACATTAAAACATTTTAATGAAAGGTATCCCGGGCCAACCTGAGACCTGCCCAATCTGCAATATACAGGCACCAGACCATCTTTGCGTACTCATCCTGATACAATAGATTATCAAGGATATACTGAGATGAAAGAGTTAGGATTTCAAGTGCTGCAAAAGATCTGCTGCTATTCTCGCTGAAACCCAACCTTGGCTAAAATCCTTACAAAATGTCTCGAAGCGGTTAGCTGCATAACCTAAAGTTAGTACTGCATACGTCATCACTGAGTGAAATATGATCTAATATTCCATTTTTAGAACTCTAACTGCGCCACGCTACGCAGAGCAAGCAAAGCCCTGTCGAGCCTCCTCGACACCTGCCCAATATGAGCTTCCCACTTAAAGAGAGGGTCAATATACACAATATCGGTTCTCATTAAACAGGAATTTATTTGCATCAAACTATCCTCTAGCTAATCCAGTGTCAGCTGATATAGACATGGTGGTGTCATCTGCAAAAAGGGTACAGTTCTTGCCCCTGCAATTAGAGGGAAGATCGTTGACCGGTCCCAAAACCGCAGGTGACATATCCGACCCTTGCCACCTGCTTTCTGTTTTTGTATGAGCGAATCAGGTCGATGCTATTACAGGTAAAGATGTAACATACTAAATGAAACACTTTTGTATTCCATGCATAAAATTTAATCCAAAAGGACATCTAAATTAGCGTAACAGAGCGCTTTCGGCCAGAGCCATCATCAGTGTTACCTGCAAAGTGAGTAAAATAACCACCCATTTGTGAAAAACAGTAAATGCTGTAGAATTTTGGGCTGAACAAAGAAATATTGCAGATGGAGTCAGAGCTGTTTAAGATCATTTAAAAAATGATTTAAATCAAAGATCAAAGATACTTTTCATTTGGACAAATGATTTAAATTAAAGATCGTTTTGTCTATAAAGAAAGATTTAAATAATAAATCTTTTTTATATTCAAATCTTTTTTACATTTTAAATCATTTTAGGAAATATTTAAATCTTTTCAAAAGATTTAAATATTTTTTAAAATCTAAATCTTTTGAAAATATTTAAATACTTCCTAAAATGATCTAAAATGTAAAAAAGATTGAAATCATTTGGTTGGTTATGTACAACGAATTGGCGTTGTTGGTTATGTACCATTAAAAACCCCTTAGAGCGTAATCAAAATGTTATTTATATAAATTAAGTGAAAAAAAAGCGAAAGAGTGACGTCACCCAATCTAAATTTTAAAAAGCAATACAATCCTCAATAGGTACGTCAAAATAACATACAAAAACCAAATTAAAATGTTATTTAAACCTTGTTTTTTTTTTAATGGAATTGTCGAATTTTTAAAAGCCGTTAGCATTCACATAATTGGTAACTTTGCACTTCTTATTATGTTAGCCGATTATATTAATTAAAATGAACACACTGACAACATCAAACATACAAAATAGCTCATTATGTGCATGCTAGCAGCTTTTAAATATTTGACAATGTGTCAAAAATTCCATTAAAAAACAAGCTTTATTTTTTTGACAATTACTTTTTGATAAAATCAACTTAAAATTTGACAAAATCCTATTATTTCAATTATCTTTTTTTATATATTTTTGATTTGAATTTTTTCTAGAAATATTTTTCTGGCGGAAAACTCTATTTTACTTTTTAGCTTGGTTTTTTATGGTATTTTGTTTGCTTTACAGAGTGATTACTTCATAAGGGGTTTGTTTATGACGCAGAAACTTTCATCGAAATTATCGGGAATATATATTTTTAAGAAATCAATAATACAAAAGTTTCCCATATAGCCAATATATATTTAAAAAAGAAAATTAAGTAATACGCATTAAAAAATGTTCATTGCAGAATACAAAATAAACATAGAATTAAAACACTTAGGATGTATTTATTGCTGTATTTTATTATAGTTAAACTCTTTTTAATGATTTAAATCTAAATCTGTTTAAATATTTAAATTTTTTTGAAGATTTAAATCTTTTTACTGATTTAAATCCTTTTAGAAAGATTTAAATACTATTTTTAAATCAAAAATCAAAGATACTTTTCAGAAAGATTTAAATCATAAATTAAAAATCACTTTCAGAAAAAAGATTAAAACTCAAAGTATTTAAATCAAAAAATGTATTTAAATCACAAAAATGATTTAAATCTCACTGATGGTGACAGCTCTGAATGGAGTAACCTGTGGCAAAAAAAAATGAAATTTGAATTTTAAATTTGAATTTTTGAATTATGAATTTATTCAGATATAAGAGAAGTTAATTATAACTGTAAAATAAAAAAGATGAGTTTTTTTGTGTGATTTTTAAGCAAAATGGAAAGAAAATGGTGGAAGTTTTTTTACTCACTTGTCAGTTGGAACAAAAGAACATATCCACAAAGAGGCAAAAAACTACATCAAATCGACAACGGTCACATCAAAATTTAAATAACACTTTACATTTTTTGAAAGGTTCATATAATTAAACAATTAACAAAAGAACAGACCGACGTGGGGAACGACAAACATGTCTAAATTGACAAGTTTGACAAGTAAACCGATGACCGCAGACGTAATAGAAATACGTCAAGAAATGGCGGTAGTTTTAAATTTGAAAACCAAGTAATGTATGAGAGAGGAAAAAGTGTTAAATATCTAATTTTACAAAATTTTATTAAAATTATAGAAGAAATGCCACTGTGCCAGATAGACCCAACAAATTGATTTGATCAATGTTGAAAGGTCTGAGACAGACTAGACTTAGTTGAAAGGTTTTTTGATTTAAATTGGTTGAACAGGTGGGTGTAAAAAAGTTTGAGTGAAAAAATGCTTAATTAAGTGGGTTGCTAGTGAAATACTAGAGAGAGGTATTAACCTTAGTTAAGCCTACTCGAAGAAAAAGGAAAGCATAACTAATTAGGAGAAGAAATTAGCCTGGGCTAGTTCAACTCGGAGAATTGAAGGAGGTAAAACTAGAAAGAGCTTAACTAATTAAGAGAAGAGATTAGCTTGGGCCAGCTCTACTCCATGAAAGCGGAAGAACCAGAAAAGCTTAACTAATTAGGAGAAGAGATTAGCCTTGGCTAATTCTACTCAAGGAAATGAAAAAAAGAAAGAAAAGGAAGAGCTTAACTAATTAAGAGAAGAAATTAGCCTAGGCTAAATATACTCGAATAATTGAAAGAGGAAGAATCAGAAAAAGCTTAACTAATTAAGAGAAGAGTTAGCCGGGGCTAACTCCACTCAAGAAAATGAAAAAGAAAGAAAAGAAAGAGCTTAACTAATAAGGAGAAGAGACTAGCCTGATGAGCTACCTCAACTAGGTAAAAAATAAATTAAATTCTCTTATTCTATAATTCTATAACTATTAAAAAAGGTTTTTTAAAATATTTTTTGAGAGAAAGAAAGTACTTAATTAAGTAAAACAGTTAAGGGTGTGTAAACAGAGGAACTTCAATCAAGAAGTCGCCTGTGTAAAGGTATGTAAGTTCTGTTAATGTGTAACAGCCTGGCGCAACTCGCAGAACAAGACAACATGTGTGCTCGATACAGGAAGGATCCAGTATATGTAATGTGATATTTTTACCCCTTCAGAATGGAAATTGTCTGTTAGGAAAGCATGCTCGCACATGCCACCTTCCTGATAACGTTGGACCCCGACGTTTGCCAAGACCCTTATGTTTTAGAAAGAGATACGTCAAATCGAGAAGATGTATCGCATTTTACGTTATCTTACTATAATTGTTCAATACATAATAACGTCAGTGGTATGGTCACGTTATGGATTTCAGTTAATGTCGGTTCGCTTGTGAAAGCCTTACATATGCACCACAAGGCCATATATCAGGAGACAATATATCCGAGCTAATTTCCTCATCATAATAATAATATAAAGCTAGAAGGCGAGAATATACTTGTAAGAAGAGTCTAAGCCTATACCCTTGGCGTATATCCACGATTGTAAATGCGTTATGTATGTATAATTAGTCTTACAGCAATATTTTCTGTTATATTAGTTTGCCGAAGATAACTGTTTGATAGTATATGTATAAACATTGGTTCTTTCAACTTTCATTGACTACTCTCTGACAATAGAGCACTTATGTTTGCAATTTGACCTTCATCATATTTCTAGCAGTGCAATCAACAAATTTTGAAAGTTATTTTATACATTAATGTTATTTAAAGTATCCATAGCCTTAATGATTCCAATTAAATATTGCACATTGCATTGCTGCTCCAATTATGTCTTAAACACACCCTATCATTGTCACTAATTAAAATCTACTGTTTGCGTAAATCGGATTTCTCACAATATACTAAAATAGCTTTAAGTATCGTAATCTGCAGAGTCCTCACAATTTCTTTGTTTATTCCGATGCTGTCTATAACAGCTTTCTTAAAATTTCCTTACGTTTTATCATGAAGCTTTTCTGATGTACTGGGTGTGATTTAGATTAGTTATGTATTGATGAAAAGCTGCCATTTCATCAAAAACAGAGTATAGCGCAAGCAGACTGATTTCGAGACCATGTAGTACTGAATACAGAAAAGCGCAGCTGAATAAGCAAAAACGGTTTTGCCACTGCGATACAGAAATGGAACGGAGCCCTTATTGTATTATATTTGTTCCAAAATCCAAATGATAAGAAATTACCCTCAGTTCGGGAACCCCTTAAGTGAGGAGGATGTTCGAATAATCCCACCGTTGCCTACTATTAAAGACCACGGGAAGAGTAAATATACAAATGTGTAGCAAAGAAGCCACCTGGAACGTACATAGCTTATTTATGGCAGGGAAACTTGCGAACACTGCAGCTCGGATGACCAAATTGAATATCGATATTTTGGAAAGCAAAACACAGAGATATATTTATTATTCGGGAGAAATTGATCCAGAACACTAATATGCCACAGCCGTTCTCGTTTCCTACAGAATTGTGTAGTCGGTTTTAGACTTTGTTCTTTGAGCGATAGAACGGCGCTATTAAAATGGCAAACAACCCATAGGAACTTAAATATAATTCAGATTTAAGCCTAACAAGTGATAATTCCGATTAAGAAATCGGACAATTTTAAATAAAACAGAGGAAATAATACAAAGAAGGCGAGACAACCATGGAGATTTAAAATTAGCTTTGGTGCTGATGGAGATACTATAGGAGCATATGATCTGGGTACAAGAATTGACAGCGGAGACAAACTGACGCAGATCTTCGTAGAAAATAACCTACTAATCACCAACACCTTTTTCAAACAACGCTCCACAAGACTATACACCTGGAGGTCACCTGCAGACACAGAGGACAAGATTGTAAGAAATCAAATTGATTTCATTTTGCTGAACCTAAAATTGATGCGGCCTATAAAATTTGTAAAAACCTACCATGGAACAGATATTAATACCGACTACAATCCTGTCATAACGAACTTTAAACTCCACAAAAAAAGACATCGTAAAACCGAAAAATCATAGCAAAAAGAAAGAGATAAGCATCAAAATTGAACAAGAATTGGAAACAGTGTACAGGGAGAGTAGGTCGAGACAATTTGGAACAAAATAAATACAAAAATACCGAAAATTCAAGAACAAAACATCGGATCCACAATCCGCAGTAGCCGTCAAGAAGGAAGAATCTACGTACGCAAAAGAAATCTTCGACCTCATGACAAAAAGACGGAAATGTAGGACACACCAGACAGAATACAAATACATTAATAGAACCATTAGGAAAAAATGGGGAGAGGCAAAAGGAAAGTGGATATCGACATCTAGAACGTCAAGAAAAATATGACATCTTTAACACGCATAAAAAATTAAGGAAGTGACAGGTCGATATCGAAAGCCTCAAGCAACAATCTTAAGGGAGAAGGGCCAAGCTTATGAAATCGCAGCAATTTGTTGAAACACTTTTTGATGATGATAGTCCTCACTTACTACTACCGATAAATCACAAAAAAAAATAAAGAGGTCTAAAAACCAGAGACGAAGGTGTCCGTTCAATAAGGACACAGAAAGCCATAAAAGCTATCGGTTCTGATAAAATGTATTTTTTTTATGGCAGTGGCACACACACTAAAGGGAGACCCTATGGCCCTCGACGAGCGGTGTGTGTGCGAAGATGTTGATTGACACGGCTCTTGAATATTTGTAAGTTGTAATTAGTGGGAAACAGATGTCCGGGGAGTGAGTTCCACAGTGATGCAGTGCGCCAGACAAAGGGGTTCTTGTAAAGCGACCTTCTAGGTTTTTCCAGTGGTACGACGAACTGGTGCGTTCTTGCCGTCTGTCGTGACTGTCTGACAGGAGCTGCCAGGGGAGGGATGAGACGGACCAAATCCTGGGAACATCTGCCGTGAAAGTATCTGTAAAACAGAGATATCTCGGCTACATGTCTGCGGTGTTCCAGACTATCTAGATTCCGGGTCAACTCCGGGTCGCCGACGAGACGCACAGCTCTCTTCTGAATGGAATCCAGCAGCTTCATGGTGTGCTTTGGTGCGGCACCCCAGATATGTGAGCAATATTCTAAGCACGGTCTTATTTGCGCTTTGTAGAGCAAGAGCAACTGCTGCGGTGTATAGAGTTTTTTGTGGCGAAATAGCGCCCCTAGCTTCTGGGAAGCTGAGATTGCTAAGGTAGAGTGCGAAGAAAACATTTTGCCGAGCATGTTTGCTTTTTTCCTTGGCTGTAGTCGCCGTGATGCCACGTTCGTCTGGCAAAGGTGGCAGAGACGTTTCTGTAAAGTTGTTACTTACTGCCTTTGCTACCGACCAGAAATTCCTGGAGCCACTAGGGCATTGCAAAAGTTTATTACTGATCCTTTGATTGTGTTTGTCCTTAGTTTCGTCGATAACACGCTTGCATTCGTTTCTCGCTTCGACAAAATAATTGCGATTTTCAGCGGTCTGATTTTGCTGCCAGTACTTGTAGGCTTGCTGTTTCCTACCCACAGCTCTTTCGCATCTTCTGTCGAACCAGGGTTTTCCTTTTGATGGTAACTTGATGGAATTTGGGATGTATGCTTCCATTCCTGAGGAGATTACTTGCGTGATCTTTTCGCAGCAGACTGACGGGTCGTCAGCGCCAAAGCAGACGTCGGGCCAAGGAAAATCTAGGTAGAACTCCCTTAGATCGTCCCAGTTTGTAGAATTGTAATGCCAGATTTTGCGAGGCAATGGTGGATCCTTCTGTATGAGTGGCAATTCACAAACCGTTGTAATAAGATTGTGGTCGGAAGTACCTAATGCCGGACCAACTGTAATTGTGTACTGGTCAGGATTGGTGGTTAGAAAAAAATCCAGGAGGACGGCGAATTCGCCCCTCTCTGAGATTCGAGTTGGTTCGTCTACAATTTGAGTAAGCCCGCAGCTGATGACAAATGCTTCAGCCTCTCTGCCTTCGTTGTCGGTCTTGTTGTGATGTTTGAGCCAGTTGGTGTTGTGGACATTGAAGTCTCCCATAACGATTATTTCTGAACTGGGGTGATCAACCTGTATTGAGTCAAAAGTGGTAGCTAGAGTTGAAAAAAAGCTTTGGTAGGCTCTATCGCTTGGAGGGCGATAGAGACAACATATAAACTTGGTTAATCCCTTAGCGGTGAACTTGAGCCACATGACGTCAAGGTTGTTCGGTTCGAGTGTTTCCTCGCGGTGACATGAAAGGTCGCTTCGGACAAAAGGCATATTCCGAACTTATGTCTAAATCGGGTATGTAAGTCGTAACCAGGATAGGGATAGTTCACTGTTGTTATTGTAGAGCATATTTGCGTTTCTGTAAGGGCTAGTATGTGTGGTCTGTTTGCTTGTAGATGTTGGTGTACCGAATTTATGTTTGTATTTAGGCCTCTTATGTTGCAGAAATCAATTCTAAATTGGTTCGGTATCTTTGCTGTCTGTGAAATGCGGAATGAGGGGCTCCCAGATCCACCCAGCGCCCGGAGATCCGAATGGCCGGGGAGTTTACCTCCGGACTATTTTGATCCTGGAAGCACCATCATGTCCATATTATTATATTCCTACTGTGGAACCCGGAACCACCAGCGCGGAAGCGGAACGTGATTCGGGAAAACCACTTAGCGCTTCCCAGTTCTGGTGGGGTGGTTTTTCACCGGACGATGCGAGTAGGCGTATGCATCTACCATCTAGGGCCGCTTCCACTGGATGCATCGGCCTCAGACTCAATCCTTTGGTGGTCCCTAGTCTGAGATGCAGAAATACTTAAATTAAGGGGAGAATGAGGGCAAAATTTGGACCTAACAACATAATTATTTACCGGAATCTATAACTTAGGCAAGCAAATGCTATACCGCTTAAAGTCAGCATTCATAACACTGCCAAAAAATCTAACTGGTCATTTACGTAATAAAGCCGATTAGAATCAACCACATGCGGATCTGCAGAAAATACGAACACCAAATGGATAACCCACAGTTTGTATTTCGAAGTGGATTGGGCACATATGAGGCTATCTTCTCTCTTATTATACTTTACTAATAAGACATGAACACAAATATGTATGCTTGTTTCATCGATCATCGAAAAGCGTTCGATTGCATGAAACACCAAATTTTAATAGCAACCGGAGTCGGATTAATAAAATATCTAGGAACTAACATCAGCAGTCAATGTGACCCGATAATATTTTTTACAGGATCAGATCATACTCTGAAGCTTAGAATTCGGATGATTGAATGTTACGTCTTTCCAGTCCTGCTTTATGGATTACTAACAACGAAGAATTACTCTAACTCATGCACAAGCACAAAGAATTACTGAACATCACCAAAGAAAGAAAAATAGAGTATCCGGGCCTTGTGCTGAGAGGTGAAAGATATGTGTTGCTCCGACTAATAATGGAGGACAATGTGCAGAAAAAAGATCAATGGGTAGGCATTAGAACTCATTAAAATTGGAAATATTAATGCAACTGACTTTTTGTTCACTTTTGTGCAGCTTTCCTAGAACACTCCTTCCCTCTTTTAATAAGACAAATGCGGAGTAATATTACTTTCTTAAAATGGTTCAAACCTTGAATTTTTCTTCCAGCAAATTTTTCCCTCAATCATCATGTTTTGGCAGACTGTATGTTGGGGCATGGCTCTTATTTTAGACCCACGTAGCACCACCCTACCGAAAAATGTGGCTATGCACGAAGAATTAACACTAAGACTCAGGAATAAGTTGCTAGATTATATTGCCTCTCGTTTCATTATGTTTTGCTTTGTCTTATTTCCTTTTAAACTAAATTCGTCTCATTAGTCAAATCGAGATGAGAAAATAACTCGAATATTTGTGAACCATGAAGGCTAATCATAATATGTGTTTAATTACTGGTTTTTTTAATTATTGCCGCCAAAATAACACAAGCTACGGAAGGACCCTTCCCACTTCATGTTCAAGCCTCGCTTAAGGACTACATTGGCAAAATATGGATACTACCAGCGAATATTAACTTCGACAAGAAGGCCCACTCAATGGCAAAAGAGCCCTACAAAGGAATCGTCGTTTATTTTATTCGTTGCCTGGTAACGCTCGGCGAACTTCGCCGCACACAGGTTGAATTTAAATAAAAGCTGGCCATAAACGATATTTTCGTTTGCGGTATATTTAATTAAATTTTTGACGAAATTATTTATAGCACTCTAATAGAGTAGGTATTGGCTTTGGAAAACACAATTGATATCTTCTGAATTGTTTGCAGCGTCCTGTCAAACTTACGTTATGGTTTTTTATTATTATCACCAAATAAATATTTTGATAAAGTTTGTATTCAACTGGCTGTTTCAAAAATCTGTTAACGTTTTTAATTAGTTATTATTTATAACAATACTCAAGGTATGTAATAACTAATATTTAAAAGATTTTGATTGTGTTGCTCGATTTCACCATATTTCCGAATATCTACTAATATTCTGCCAAAAGACATCAAGAAGAAAATGTTGCTCGAATTTGCCCCATCTTTTAATATTTAATAAAATTTTGGCGTTCTGGGTGATTTTAAAATTGGTTAAAGGTTTCGCATAATATTTTTACTGTATATTTCATTCCTATTTTGTAATACAACACAACTAAAAAATAGCGATATTATCTTATATCGAATATTGACTCAACTATAGAACTTAGGCGTGAAAATTAATCTGAATAAAGGATGAGCTGGTCTATCGCTCAAAGGTCGCCTGCCAAAATGATTGTTTTATTTGTATCATGGCCTGCCGATATTCTGCTAGTGTTCGCGCGGGGAAGGAGACACACCGTTGACATGCCGCCGCGGAGAGTGATCCTTCTTATCATATAGTTTTGCACAAATACAAAATGAAAAGATAAAGACTGATGTACTGTACTGCTAACGTGCTAACACTCCGTTGAGGTTATCTGTTGGTGTTATACCTAATTGTGCAACAACTGAAGCCAGATTATCAGAAAATGGCGCGTTAAAATGAGGATCCCTTATTGCCTAAATTTGTAACGTGCGCAGTTTTCCCTGCTGCTGTCTTGTTTGAGTATTTACGTTTATCTTTTTTTTTGCTTCATATGTTGTACTGAAACTATTTTAAAATATCATTTAAATTACCCTTAACGCAACGCATTAATAAATTGGAATTTTAAAAGCTATATCTGTTGTAAAGTCACCCGTATGGGTGGGCAAATTTCTTGAATAATCGATTAAACGCTTAATATTTTAGCAAATGACTGAATAATCGATTAATCGAAATAATCGATTATCGATATTTTCTGAAATATTAATCGATAAGTCGATTAATCGGTAATTTCTTAAAAGTGAATCGAATAATCGATTATTGTCGCCCACCCCTAATCCCATAATATTGTAGTAAGTGAAACTGAAGCTGAAATTTCGGTAGAATCATTATTGCTGATGCAAGACTGATGTTATTATAAAAAAGAGGTAATAAATACTTTGGCTGAATCGGCAGATAAAATTTTATAATTTAGTTTTAATTTGTAAATATGTCTTTGATATTACCTTGGGATAGTCAGAATATAAGCAAGTGTTTTTGAACAACAGCTGCACGGATGCTTCTATATTTTTTACTAGTTTCGTCCCTATTAGATTAATTTTTAAAAATAGCGATAACTCTGAAATACATGTATGGCAAAATTGCAGGCCCTCATCAACGCGTTTCTGTCGTCCGCTTAACATTCATTTTGCTCGTGAGGCTCATGAATTAACCGTTGCAAAAACAAAATTTGAAGCAAAAAATTCAGCAATTATTTGTCTAAAACACGATATATTAAACGTGTAATACTTAACTTTTATGTCTTATTTCTGGTAAACCTTATTATGGCCAGCTTTCCTAGAAATTCGACCAGTGTGCGCCGGGTCCAAAGGTCACATGCCAGTATCATGCTAGTTTTCGCGCGGGGAAGGAGACATACCGTTGACGTGCCGCCGCGGAGAGTGAATCTTCTTATCGTAGTTAATATTCGCTGATACTACCCCCAACGCGGTCGTGTCAGTAAATACATGCTCAGATTTTTTAGCTGCATGCCATTAAAATACCGTATAGAACAAAAATATGTCTTTGTACACTTTTTAAGTGTTTGAAGGGTCGTATTGATGCTCCTGATATCGTAGGTCAAGTACCTTTTGCAGTACTAGAGTTCTATGTAAGATCTAGAAAGATCTTCTATCTGGTCTTTCCAAGAACAAACCCATATAAGAGCAGCCCTGTGTATCAGATATATAAACTGTATAATGATTCCACCAGTCTCTTCTAAATTAAAGAATATAGTAGGTAAGTTCTCATTTTTGTTAAAGGTTAGGGTAGAATCTCTTAGTGGCTGCTACTAAATAAATGAATACATAAATGTGTCTTATTTAAATTAAATATAGAAGTTTTCTTATTTATCGACCAAGGTTAAAACAATGTGGAGTGCTATTGTAAGAAAATATTAAATTTTTCAACATGAAAAAGCTTTAACGAAATTACCAAGAATATAAGAATAGTTGAAGTTTTATAGGCGAGCTATAGCTTTATTGCCTTTATATATTAAATACTCGTGTAATCTCAAATGAAACATGCTTCATCTAAACGTATAATAAATTTAAAATAAAAATAAAACATCAACAGGATTTATTTAACTTGTTTCTAAGCCAGTATAGCTTAAATACGGCAGCTATTAAATGCGTTCATACCGTAGCCGTTTCTCTTTGCCTCTTTTAATTCATGTAATTTAACAATGTCTTGCGACAAATTTCAGTTAGTCTGTTTAATCTCAGCTTTATGAGGATGACATCGGTGGAAATAATAATGCGGGATAAACCCCAAGAACCTTTGGCTCTTGAATTATCACGTTGAAGCTATCTACAGGGTGAAATAACGAATCAGAAAAGCGGTTAAATTAAAAGTTGACGAGAAGAGGAACTGCTGCTGCTCCTGCTTTACGTGTGGGCTTCGCGGGACAGCGTTCACCCAGAAACTTGGTTTAAGAGGCTTCGGACCGTCCAGTTAAGGACATCTAACTTCAGTCATAGTCATAGTCCATTGTTTCATTTCACCCCCCTCTTGTAGTATAACAACTGAAAGGGATGTGGTGGTGGCACTATATTTTTTAACATTTCAAGATATCAAGTACGTAAAGTACACACAGCTGTGAGCTGAATCCTTCTAGGCACAAACAAAAATGATCCCACTGGAACATCAGGTTCTCCCCGGCGTGGATACCAGAGTGGATGCAAAAGTAATCCATACCACGATCTACTTATGGGCCTCAATTAAACCAATAGGAATGCACAAAAGTGACAGTTAATGGGTGGAGCTACGTTTGTTTACTATATTTAGAATATCTAATATTTCACTTGCATATTTGATTGATGAAGGTTTTCTATGTCTAGGATATGCAGATGGCATAGCGATAGTGGTGCGAGAGAGATTTACCGGTACACTCTCAGATAGTAGTTAAAGAGTTCTCAACATGATGGATGACTGGTGTAAGCGCGAATAACCCTCAGTTAATCCACAGAACACAATAGTGGTCCACTTCGCACCAAGGTGAGTTTTAAGGGGAAGGGTGGGGAGTTGCTTTTAACTCGGAAACTATCAAAAATTTACAACGGTGATGTATCATATCTCAAGTTAAACTACAAATCAAATGCCGTTGTCATTTTCCTGACGAGGCTTGTGAAAACACTAGGCGGCTAGAACGATTCAGAAGAGTGCAAAGAAAACAATCTGCTGCAATGTCATTTATAAATCGATGATGCCCACTGTCTCGCAGGAGAGCTTCCTTGCAAACTTCAATAGCCGGTTGATCTATATGCTAACGGAAAAATGTAATGAGGCAAAAATGATTCACGGCAAGTTATGGAGGACGCTTAGATCCTAATTATTACAACAGCTCTCATGTTGGCCTCATTAAATGAATGATGCAGACGGCTATCGACGTTTTGGTGATTTTGGTTGGCTTGTGTGGCCCTGGTATAAAGAATGTCTTCCTTTTGAAATCAGGAAAAGGAAAGGTATTTCACATCCTCCACAATTCTCATCTTACCTCTACATTGTTCCTGCACGCGATGAGTGGATACGACACTAGTTCTGGTTCGTTTAATCACAGAAAACTGAAATTTCTCAAAGTCTTGCAACCAGTCTTTGATGCTTTCAGAGACCTTCAGGCACGCCAAGAGGAGAGTGTCGAAACAAGCAGGAAACGTGTTTGGCATAGCTCTGAATGGGAAAAGACACGAGACTAGCCTTATCGACTTAAGATACAATGTATCACTATCCCTCACCCAAGCTGTTGCAGCATAACAATCACTGAGAGTTTACTTTCAGGTGCAGCAGCAAGAAAGATACCTGAACGACTGAACGAGTGGGGGTGGAAAAAACCAGGAGTTGTCTCGTACTGCCAGTGCCAATCACTTTGTACCCTGCACTGGAGTACATACTCTTTTTTGTAAATGTTACAAAAGCGGTCAACGTAATTGGAGATAAAAAAAAGGTAGGCCTCCATTGCTCATCGACCTGCTCATCGTGCGCAACATTCATCCATTTGATCCCGCCCCCGGCAGGCAGCATTGACATAGACGAAAAAGGAACCGAAAAAAGAGTCCAAAACAGACGAATATTTCGTAATCATTCATCTCTCGTTGATACATTATCACTAGTTGTTGTTTTTTACCACCTCTTTCATTTTCTGGATAAACAAGTCCCGACGCTACCGATAGAACAACCCAAATCTGTGCCAGAACCCGTTACATTCGAAGAACTTCAGCCAGGGCCCTAATATTATATAGACGGTGGCGCATCGAAATCTTTCCATCCAGGTCTATTCTTTCGGTAAAAATTATGCTAGGGCATAGTTTCAGTGAACAATTTTTTCCCTTTCACCCTTAAAATCTTAAACGGATAGGGAGGACGAGAGATGTCTTATTTTAAAAATTATTTAATTCCTTTTGTAATGGGACCTTACTCGTTGGAACGAATTGAGTAGTTCATGAGAAATAGGGAAAACGTTTAATGTAAAGGTAACAAAATTTCTTACCACTTTTGTCAATGAAGTAAATATTGAAAATGTTCACCTCCAATCTCCATGCATTATAAAGATACTGTTCGAAATACTCCCGAATATCATGAAGCATTCCGGGAGTTCTTGTTGGCACTCATACAGTATTGTGATTTTCTCTGTTAGGTTTGCCAGTATCGTTGCATACTGAAGGAGAAAACTCGCGAAGTTTTAAGGTTTTATTAGTAAAACATAAGTGCTTGATAATACACTAATAGGAATCTAATGGGAAAAAGTTCTCTGTTCACACATACATGTAGGTACATCTGTAAATAATCATTTTCAGGGTTTGTCTGTATTATACTTATCCTCTAAACAATTACCTACTATTACCTAAATATCATGAATGCTTATTAATAACACCAACGAATGCATGGTTGTTCAAGATTCTGTCGCCCTGAACTGTCAAGGTAATTATGCAATAATAATACCTATAATTTGTCTAAATTACGGAATCCAGTACAGCATCTCAAGTGCAAGTGTGCAAGCCTTCTAAACAATTAGGTTTGATTGCATACATTTTAAATTTTAAATGCCCTTACATTAAAAAGTCAAATGGTAACCAACAATAGATCTTGCGAACCATACAATAAGACCACTTCTCCCAATCCATTTGCTTGAAAATTTTTCATCCAGAAACTGCCTTACAAGGATCGTATAGTGCGGGGTTGTTCCATCTTGCTGAAAAATTACATCTGCTGGTCGATTATGGTAAGCTTCTTCAATAACATTCATGAAAGCTGCGTCAACAGTGCTTTCCAGCAAGACCAGGTACATTTCACCTGTCTGTAGCTATATAATTGCCTTTAAACAACTTCTATGGTAGTCGGTTTCATTCACAACGAGAATTCTACCGAAGTTATTTGTATAAGAACTATCTTTCTGTTTTAACAAAATAATCGTATTCGTTTCATTTACTATGGCTTACGGTTGCTTAAAATCTTTTCCCTCTATACTACACCGCAGTGTGGAATGACCTACTATATCATTTGCAAAAATATAGGTTAATAAAAATGTCAATTGTTAAATTCAGTATGATAATACACGTTAAGGATAATATTTTTTCTTCAAACGTACGTAAATCCGTCATTACTCGACTGTGTAGGCGGCCGTGAAGTTTCGTTTTTCCTCCGCCGGAGCTTTACTTTTCACTTTTCCGCCGGCGGAGGTAAAAGTGTTGTCATAGCAACATAGATACAATACAAACAGACAACAAAATAAGCGTCAAAAACTCAAGATTTATTAAACTACAATTTGTATTTATCACTCAATTTGTGACTGCATTTCTAAAAATTACTAATTTAGGAACAAATTGGTTATTATTTAATCGAACTTACTCAATAACTGCTTATCAATACGGAATTAAAACGCAATCGGAGACGCATCTTAAAAAAATAATTATTGTTGACAGTGTCCACTGACAGCTTTATGTTACATTATATTCACCGACACCGGTCTAAGCAAGGCCACCTACGACCGTGGTCTAAGCCGCCTTGCGGACCCATTTATCTTTAATAATAATTAGATATTATTACTATTAAAAAGAGATGTTTTTGCATTAATTTGTCGACATTTGAAGAAAAAACAGCATATTTTATTTGGAGGAAAAGTTACTTTTCATGGCTTGCTCTCTATTACCAGCCTCACTCCGTTCGGCTGTTAAACACGAGCGTGCCATGAAAAGTATCACTTTTCCTCCATATAAAATAATATACTATTACCACAGCGTTAACGTCAGGTTTGAAACGCTAGTGGTTGAGGCTTAATATAAATGCAGATAACTCCAAATATACAAAAACAACATTAGTAGATTGTGTCATTTGCAAGCGGCGATGAATTTTGATTAATGGTTTATTTAGCTTTAGTGGAATGGCACCATATTTATTCCGTGCTGTTTGATAGAAAAATAGGAAATGGAGTTTTAAATTTGTAGCTGCCTTTATTCAGTTGCATGCGAAACACTTGGTTATCCTTACTATAAATCATTGTCAATGGAAATGACAATTAATTTTTGTAATTTTGCTTCAGTACGATTATAAAATAAAACGTTGATTAGTCCAGTTGATGAAATAGTAATATGTTTACCTAGGTTTCATTCATATAACAAAATATTTAAGAAAAATTTGACAGGAGAAAAATCATAGGCAATCATAATCTCTCGATGAAAGCTTTATCTCAGCAACTTTATAGTTTTATTAACTGCTGCAAAATTTTAGGTATCATGATGGTTATAATTAATCATGCCAGTTCCATCAATTGAGTGCCCACCGTAACTCACAAATATAATCTAAAATAATAATGCTCATTAAAGGTTAACAACAAGCTAAGAGTTTTGAAAGATCATAATAAAACACGATTTTTAAACATACCGAAATTAAGAACAGCTTCTACGGCAATTAAGAATCCATTCACATGCCGCGCCGCGTCATTTACAACAATTTCTACCTAAAGTATGTTTTTGTAGGGTTCACTAATTATGGAAATTTAAATAACTCGTACGCCAACAGCAAAAAACTGTATTTTGCTTCATTTACATTTAAACATATTTATGGTATTTTATTTAGGCGGAGTTTACATTTACGGTGTAGCCCGATTTTAAGATTTTTTTTGCAGTTATATTACTGGTATCTGCATTTATTAATTTTATATTAAAAACGGATAGCAAATAAGTATATACAAGTTTTAATTAATTTAATAAGAGAAACAAATTTAGGAAAACAAATAATATACATATATTCAACTATTGCATAAGGGATTTTCCTTATACAATGATTCAACGAAATTCAATTCAATTTAAGTTGAAGTTTGGAACCTTCGGTAATATGTACTATTTACTAAGAAATATATATAATAAATCATTTTTATGAATATGAATTACGCCAGTCAGAAACATAACACAAGGATAACGTCGGAGGAGGGGGAAAATACTTTAAGGAACCATACGACGCAACGGAAATCAGCACGATAACACAGGTAACACAGGAAATACACCAAGAGGTGGAAAACACAGACCAGACCCTAAATTGGACCATCCCTATAGAGAAAGTAAGACAAATGGCGGGAAAACTAAAAAATAGTAAGGCGCAAGGCATCGACGAAATAACGAATGAGATGCTAAAATATGCAGGCGATGCATTACTACATGAACTACATGAAGCTTTTCTTTAACAGAATAATTAGAGTAAAGAGTATACCATCTGATTGGAAAGAAAATATATTGACACCAATTTTCAAAAAAGGAGAAAAAACTGTCCCCCAAAATTACAGAGGTATCAGCTTGCTGAGTACTCTATTACAGCTGTTTACCAAAATTTTAGCAGAAGATGTGATGTCAACCGGAATATGTGAAGAACAACAAGGATTCAGAAACAACAGGTCAACCATAGACGAAACATTTATAATACGCCAAATAACTGAAAAAGCCATAGAGATTAATAAGACAGTCTTCATGTGTTTTATTGTTCTAAAGAAGGTTTTCGATAGAGTACGATTAACAGATGTAATATCTCTCCTGCAGGAAAGGAACATTCACCCTACCATAATAACAACCATCAAAGAACTGAACACAGGTAACTAGACGTATATAAGAGCTTTAAACAAACTAAGCAACAAAATACCTGCGATAGCCGGAATTAGACAGGGAGACAGTCTAAGCCCCATCCTATTTAACACCATAATGGACGAAATCATAAATGATGTAAAGCAAGCTGGAAGAGGATACCGAATGGGAATAAGGAAATAAGAATGGTATGTTATGCTGACGACGCAGTGATCATGACAACTTACAACGGCTGCTGTATAAGTTTGAACAGACAGCAAAAAGATTCAATATGCAAATATTGAAAATAAAAAACCCCTAACAATATCTAGAGAACCCAGAAGATGTACACTTGCAATCTATAACCAAAGTGTTGAACAAGTAATAATATTCAACTACCTAGGGCCTAGGGGCCAAAATAGCAAGCAACAGGACTGTAAAAGAAGAAGTAAAACCCAAACAACAAAAGCATCACTAATATCAGGATACCTAAGAGATATAATCTGGAGAAACATACACATGAGCACCAGGAATACCAGGATCAAAGTAAGAATATATAAGACAAGCGTAAGACCAGTTGTGACTTATGCAATCGAGACCAGGGCGGGAAACACCACAACGAGACGCTTGCTAAGGGTCGCAGAAATGCGAACACTAAGAACATTAACTGGTCACACCTTATGGGATCGAAAAAGAAGTGAGGATATAAGAGAGATGTGTGGGGCTCAGGATGTAGTAAGACGGGGAAAAATATTATTTATTATATTATTTATTTATGATATAAGTCGATAAAGTATTACATTTTGAAATGGAACGCAGACGAGTTTTAAAATAATATGCAGGAGGGCCAAAATGAGATTTTAGTAATGTATACCATAAAAGAAAGCTAAGAGTCTTTTAGCGCTCCTAGATACTTCGCATCACTCACAAAGTTAGGTGGTTCACCATACATTCTTGAAGCTGTAAACTCGTCTAGATTCTTTCTTATTGTGAAGAGGATTGTCTAAGTTTATGTTGGAGTTAGCATGTTTCTACTATTCTACAGGCCACTTGTAATCTTCCTCTGGGTTGAAGTGCAATGCAGATGACCTTGGTGTGAGCTTTGTCCAAGGCTCTCTGAAGTTTGAAGCCTTTTCAATGCCCTTCACGAACGCGTGGAGCGCAGCCTCCTCGGTAGGCATGCTGATTCTCGTATCCTCCAAACTCCCTTCATGATGTATATTTACAATCCTTTTGAGAGCCTTCCTAAGAAAGTATGTTAAACTGATTTGCTCGAAGATTTTGCAATATCGTAGGCACCTCAACCTTGTTTATGAATGAATGTAACTCTGACAGATCGAGATGGGACATTACCCAGGGCCAGACTCATTTTGAACAGGCGCAGAGTCCGAGGGGTCAGCGGCTCTAAGTTCTATTGGAATAAGGCCGGGAATATTTCGTCAGGACCAGCTGCATTGAAAGGGCTAAACCGCCCAATAGCCTTTGCTATACTCCCTTCATTTACGGCTGCGTCAGCTATTACCCAATCTAGCGAAGTCGGCGCTATCGCCTCTTGATGTGTCCGTTCGCCCACACTTCCTCTTCCAGTAGCAGGTGTTGAAGGGACTCCTCGTTCGAATATATCCAAATCCCGTCTGGCTTTCCTTCCACTGCTAAGGATCTGATTGAGCCTTGAGGCCTTCGGAAAGGATTGCATCTCCTTACAGCAGAATCTCCAGGATCCTCCCCTGCCCCTCCGTAGTTCTCTCTTAAAACCTCTTCTTGTAGCTACCAAGCATCCTACTCTATCAGTGATACAGGAAGTGCGAGGAAGGTTTGCAATTTCAGTTTGATAATCTACTGAGGTTTCAGCATGGATTGGTTAGAATAACGGTGCCATAGATACCAGAATAATTTGTATTACCTTAACGACCCAATCTAACCTAAACTAGTGAGAAATACAATATGTGAAGGTATTACCTTTCCTATAGGTTCAATTATTACCATGTTGCAGATAGCTTTTATGTACCTATATTTATCACATATAAAAAATTCTTGAAATTCTGTTTCAAGCCGATTAAATTTTCCTTTTAAAACTGCAACGTGAAGTCGTGTTTTCTTTGTATACAAATACTTAGCATTTTCCTTATGCCAGTGAAGAGAACAGACAACAGCAATCTAGCAAATATTTTCTTCAGCTTCACATTTTCATAAAGGAGAAACTTAAAGAGCTTCGACTGGTCATTAAGTAAAAATGATAATTGTAAAATAATTTGGCATTTATTCCACATACTATGCCCCTTATTTGACGATAATGAAATATTATATTATAATATAATAAACGTTTGGTTGGGGTTTGTCAAGCAAATTATTAAATTAATTGAACATGCATTAGCAACAGCACGATATTCTGGCACTTCAAAAGCTCAATCAATATTTTGAAGAAATTAATTTCCAGCCGGATGGTCCGCCTCCGCATGAGGGACAATGACTCCTACCATGACCATTACGATCTATGGCTGGACTTGTCTGAGGATCTACCCATCCTGGGTATGCCAGGAGACGTGATGGTCCCTGAGATAGGTTTTCACGAGGCGCTAAACTTCCTCTTCCCGAAGGAGGATTGGATGGGAAGAAGGATGGGACTAGTCTGATTCACATACGGGTCCAGAATTGGAACACTGCCTGTAGCTGGTGCGTACTGTGAGGCCCTGGGGTCGGAATTATCCACCTCACTGGGCGAGCACCCTACGGTTTGCATTTATACATTCCGTAAATGTATACGGCACCTAGCACTATCCCATTGGTTGGATTTAAAATTTCAACCAATCAAACTTCGAGTACCATATGCGTGTACGGAATGTAAATCGGTGCCATAAATGCACTTACGGAATGTAATAACAGTTTATTGAGCAGCATGTCTTTGCGATTCAGTGGATAATATTCAGCAAGCCTGGTGGCGGCAGTAGTTAGACGCTGTGCTTCTGATACGATGCTTCGATTTGCCTCCGAGTTCGATTCCCGTCAGTGACAAGCGTTTTTTATTTTTTTTAAAGGTTATGTTTGTTTCTTTTTTTAAATTTGGGATAGTTTGGGTTAGTTTTGGTTAGTTCGGGTTAGTTTTGTTTGGGTTAGTTTTTGTTAGTTTGGGTTAGTTTTGGTTAGTTTGGGTTAGTTTTGGTTAGTTTTGTTTGATTGTACCCCGGAGCGAGCGAAGCGAGCGAAGGGCCATGCGTGAAGTTAACAGTACTAACTACAAACGCATGTTTGAAGACGTTTGTCTTTAAAAGACACCTCTTATCCTTTCCGAACTTCTGCCATACTCTTTCAAGCCTGCGGAATATATTTATACCACAAAAGTATTTATTACATTCCGTAACTGAATATGGCACCGAATTACATTCCGTACACGATTATGGCACCAGCGCGTTGATTGGATAGAAGTTCAAATTTTGAATGGTTTGACCAATAACAACACCGAGGTGCCATATACATTTACGGAATGTATAAATGCCTACGGTTTCCCAAGCGGAATTTTTTGCGATCATGATGGGGGTCTGGGAGTTATTAAGGCTCAATGTCGGTGGCAGGAGGATTTTCTTTTGCTCTGACAGCAAAGCCGCACTCATGGCGCTGAAGTCGGTCCGCACGCACTCCTTGTTGGTGAGGGAGTGAAGGAGCTGGCTGATTGACCTTGTAAAGAACAAAAAGGTTACGCTGGTCTGGATATCCTTTTTATCCATCAAAATACCAAATCCATTCGATTGGGTATTCATCATTGGGCATCCTATTTATACACAGCATTAAACTAATTCTATGTAGAACAAAATGAAATAATTTAGGATCTAGGCATTTTTATAAGCAAATAATAATAGATATAAAAAACAATCTGTAATTAACTAATTCAGTTCTCGGATGTACCATAGTTTATGATTTACGATGCGTTAGTAATACAAATTTCACGAAATTATGAACTTTCTACATGTTTTATTTTTTTAACTCCGGTGTAAACTTTATATTAATTAGCTAAACACTCTCTCATGCAACGTGCATTAAATAATCTACAAAACAATGTACTTACCTTAAAATATGTACAGGAGCCTGCTTGAAATTCTGTGTGTATTTCGACCACATAAATGTTGGGGAGTAATTACGAGATAAGGTGGAGCACCCCCCCCCCCCCCACTCTATATCTCTGGGAACAAATTTCGTGAATTTAAAGAAATAACATTCTAGGACGTTCATTAATATGAACCAAAAAATGAACTCGCATATGTATGCTTTTAATATCATTTGCCGGGCTGGTTTCAAAGGTTTTAGCTTTAAAATCAGTGGCGGCTCGTGACAAATATTTTCGAGGGTTCACAACCATAAGTTTTGTAATAAAAGATATAGATATCGATATAAAACTAAATAAGAAAACTGCCAGTGTCTTAAAATAGTATAAAAAAAGTAATAAAAACTGAAAATAACTAAAAAAATATTTCACCAAATAATATTTATGCACTTCACTTACTTATTAAATTAAACACAATGTTTCAACACAAAGTCCATTCGTCATTCTTTCATTTCTGCAAATTTATTGTGAAGTGAAACTTCTTTAGCGAGGGTAGTAAGTCCGAAAAAATTAAAAGGAAATCAAAGTGAAATGCATTAAAGCATGTTCCAGTAAAGCAGAGGGCTGAAATTTTCAGGACATGTAGCCGGGATAAAATGAGGATTCTGGACGGAAACTGGACCCCTCCTCCCGTTCTACCAGGAGACGGGAGAATGAAAAACTACAATAATTATTTTCTGGAGAACGGGGAGAGCTACGGGGTCGAAATTTTTATTGTAGGTGCGCCTCATGAGAAGGGGGCAGGGCTCTAATTTAAGGGGAGAAAAAAACATTTTTGCCGATATCTCTGCACCGGAGTCTCGGGTCAAAATTCTGAAGAGCAATGACCCCCTAGTGACGAGGTGATTAGTGGGGGTGGAGGTAATTATACCCCCACCCCCCGGATACCCAAATATTTTCGAAAAAATGGGAGAAAATTGAAAAAAACGTAAAAAAAGTTAAATAAAGTGCAATAAGAAAAAACAAAATAATAAAAAAAAGTTAGAGAAACGCGGTTTTCGGCGAAAAAAAGGCGAAGGAGTTGAGCTACAAGGTCGAGGATGGCAAAAATGGAGATAAAAAAATGCTTTATAAAAAAAAAGTTGAAAAAAGGCAAAAAAAAATTAAAAAAGTGTCGAAAGCGGGGGCAAAAGCGGAGAAAAAAAAGCTTCAAAAAAATAAAAACTCAATGTCTAATATCTTTTTCAGAAGTTTCACTTCAGTTGTATGTTTATAAAGGAGAGGCACATAATTTTTTTCTTACTAAATTGTTAAAATCGGGATTTTTTTGCGGTAATTTTTTTTCTATAGCACACGCTATACTGGAGCACTAAATATTCCATTCCATTCTATAGCTAACGCTATACTGGAGCACTAAATATTCCACAGTATATTTTGTACTGTCAGATAAAAAAGTAGAAGAACACAAGCATTCTGCTTCAGCTTCCATATCCACTTTCCAAAAAAACAATGAATGAAAAGTCAGTCAAAATTATATATTAATTGCCGTGTACCAGGATCGCAAAGACACTTTAATTATAATCGAAAAATCCGACCGAGGATAATAATCGTTTATCCAACGACCTGCTGTCCATACACTGAATCTTGACCCTTAACTTACTCAAAGAAAGTCAAAGTTCAATCCCCTTCCCTCACCTCACCCTTCCGTCTAGGCTAACGCAGTAACTATTCATAACAAAATCTAAAAAAATTTATCTGGGCACAAAAATGTGTGCCACATTGAATAGAAAAAGATCGAGTTTTAAATTCTATTAGTGGAAGTGAGAGGCGGTTAAATTTAAATGCTATATGGACAGATTTCACGGCACTTTCGACTAAAAAAGGATGATCGGGATCTGGCTGTCGACGGCACGCACGCAGCAGCAGTGCACCCGAGGATTGCATTAGGGATATAATATACTGCACTTTTGCGGAGCGGACGTTAATTAAATAAGGAGCTTCTAATTATGTTAATTCGGAAATTTGGTAAAATATTAAATCGGCGTTGATTGTATTTTTTTTTATTTTTCACGAGGGAGGCACGTGCACATGTGCTCTTATATACACGCGGCCACTGTTTAAAATATACAACCCCATTTTAAAGTTCCTATAGGAAGAAAATTTGGGGACAATACCATTTTAGACTTATCTGTTTGTTAGATATGGGTACATGAAACGACCAG
>MU191031.1:25656-38663 GCA_016904865.1 Pissodes strobi | reverse complement strand
AAAAAAATATAAATTTTGAAATAAAACAGTGAATCGAGAAGGAAAAATTTAAAAATAAAAAATTATTTAGAAGTAAAAAAAGGCTTAGAAATGTGTTTAAATGAAAATTTTAAAAATAGAAAATAAATAAATTCATTAAGAAGGTAAAACAAGAAGTTGTAAAAGCAAAAAAAAATTAAAAATAACTATCCCCTAGGAGTAAAATATGAGAGATTAGAAATGTGTTTAAATAACAACTGAACAAATTGAGGTTCCCATAGCAAATAGAAATATAAAATAAATAAGCTACAGAAATTTTGAAGTAAAAAGAAGTGTTTAAAAATATATTTAAATACAAATAATTGAAATATATTAAGCTAAAATAGTAAATCGACGAAGTAAAACAAAAATAAAAAGGTAAAAATTAAAAAAGAGATAAATTGCAATAATTTAAGAATAAGAAATGCTTAGATGAAAAAATTATAAATTTTGAAATAAATAGTGAATCGAGGAGGAACCAAAAAAATTGGAAAAGCAAATATAAAAAGTGTGTTAAAAAAACTTACTCTTTGCTGTCCGACTGTTTTATAATTTCAAATATTTTTAAAACATGTACGTGTTGCTACCTCACCCCCTATAACGGATATGATTTTCGCACTAATTAATTCAAACACCCTGTATTTAATTCTGTTTCAAAAGCATACATTAAATCGGAAAATATATTTTTTTCTCGAAAACGGTTCATTTTTGCGAAGAAAAAAACAACTTTGATCAGTACCTTTAAATGTGCCATTAAATTTGCAAAAAATATAATAGGCTCAGTGGCGTACCATAATTTTTATTATTGAAATGAATTAAAACCTTCTCACGGTCGGTTCTGACAAAACAAAAACAAGTTAACCAGTGTTATAAATTTCCTGTGATTATAAAACATCGATCGAGTTTAAAAATTAAATCTAAAAAATTTATTCAAGGAATAGGGGAAACACCCTATGTACCCGAAACAAAGTATTTTTAGACACACTGCGAGCCAAATATTTCTGTTGATAATTTGGACCATCCTCTATATTCAATTATAATTTTATGCGCATCCGAATTTAAAGATGTAAGTGGGCATTTTAAAACACGTCCAAAGACACAGCGATTGAACGACGCGATAGTACCTCGTGACCTAATCGGTTCTTTTAACGTATTATGAAGATCATCTCCGCGTCCTTATAAAGACATAATCTGACACAAACGAGTAGACAATATCAGGTCCATCAACTTTTTAGTTGAATAACATTTCGGTCTTTCAAGACTTAACCAAGGCGTTTTGCTCGCGTATATCCGTGCGGACGCCATATGTCACGTGTAACGAAAGATGTATATTAATCGATTCGAGTTTAATTCCCTTAAAAGACGAATGCAACGACGAGAATATCGGATGTCGCGGCCGTCAAGGGGGAAGCCCGGGATGATGACACTAACGACCCTCTCTAACGACCAACTTTTGTTTCTAAAATATGATTCTTCTAATTATTTATATGGAATAATTAGACCGGCAGAATTCGACGAGATCCGTTGGGATTCGCGCTTTGTGTTCGTCGAAAAAGAAATTTAAGAAGCGGCATCATGAGACGTCACGCGATACCCCCCCGATGGAGGAGGTAGGTACATTAAAATGACTGATTAACATCGGCGGCCTACGAACTTTCGAAACCGATCAAGCTCGTTGTTGAGATTCTAATAACGGGGTAAATATAGGAAGATGGAAAGGATGAGCAAAAATACTATTCTGAAATAGGTAATAAGAATGAATATTTAATTTGAACTTCGTTAAATAGCCCTATTTCATTCAACACCCGGCCTCCAGCCAGTGTTGCCATTTTATCAGAAATATGCGACAACTCTTGATGGCCGTTAAAATAATACTTTTGACAGTCGTCAAATTGACGGTTGACAGAGAAGCTGAAAAGCTCACTGGATCGGAAAAATGTGACAGCTGTCAAAAATGTCGCTCTTGTATGTCTTATAAATAAAATAGCTTGGGGAATCACGTAGCAGCAAAATATTAAATTAATTTCTCTTGGTAGTAATGTAATATCTAAATATTAAATTGTACTATTTTTAATTAAAAAAATATTTGAAGACTTGTCGGGATCGACAATGCTTTATCATATGTAGATGTTCTCGGTGTTGCTACTAAACTTTGTGCGCGTCTACCATGGTATACGTGTCGCAGTTGTACATAAATAAACCTTAACGATTCAGTTCATGAAATATCGCGGGAAGAAGACGAGTATAGAATGGAATTTCAATGTAAAATGTCGCTTTTTAGAATTAAAATTGTCATTCTCCAATTCGTTGACGTATTTAGAAATTTAGTTTGATTATTTTAGGTTATATCGAGAAAATTTAGGTTTCTAAAAAAAATGCTACTTTCTGCACTACCTCGGTATTAGTTGTCTCTTGTTGCAAAGTATGCCGTGACATATGAAATATTAACATTTGTATGCCAATATGTCATATTTCATGGCACGCTCTTCAAATATAAACGAGTAAACCGGGGGAGTGCAGAAAGTTACAACTACATTAGATGCAATACAATGCGTTTTATATCGCGTAAACGATTTACTTGGTTCAATTAAAATTAAAAAATAAAATAAAAATACGATTCGAGTACACTGATTGCCAGTTTAAAACCAGACTTGTTTTAAAAAATTGTGAGCATCTCGTATCTTGTAGGCGAAACCAGGCTTGGGAATTATTATATTTTTAACGACTGTCAAGAGTAATATTTTTGACAGCTGTCACATTCTTTTGAGCCAATGAGCTTATATTTAAATTTCATTTTATACGCCGCGTTTAGCAACAAAATGCTATATTTTGCGGTAAGAATTATTGAAAAGAGGTTAATTAATTCCAAATTCATTGATTCGATTTGCTGTCAATAGGCTTAAAATTGTCGTATTCCTTAATGTAAATTAACTCTATCCCAAATATAGGTTAACGATATATTTGTATTAGCTTTTATAACACTTTGTGACTATATTTGTTTTAGTTGATAAGCGAACCACACATCCCTTAGGTTTGATCAACTCACTAAAATAAGATATTATTGTTATTAGGATAGCTTTGCTTAATTTATATTACATTACCGTAGAACGGCCAGCAAACCGGTTTATATTTTTAAGAATTCTGTTAATAAAACCTGCTTTTCGGCTTCATTAGATTCGTCAAATTCATATTAGTACAACTGCGCGCTGCCTGGTTTGGAATCTTACATTTATATTTCGACGCGACCGGTTGTAACTTTTGTAATATCCTGTTGGCAACATTGGGTAGAAGGAATGGACTATTTCCTATAATTGTTGCTGTCGATTTCGATTTTTTAAATTTTGTCACTTCGTTTGGGTACATTTTCTCGTATTTCTTGAACCATTTAATTTCAGCCCATTAATTGTGGCTCCCGCCGTCATTTTACCCTCATAATAAATAGAATTATTCCTTGTATCGAATCAGTTGACATTTTTCAGCTCCTCCCTACTTGCTAATATGACGTAGTTCTTTAATTTCGTGGAAGGAGAAAGGCAAATTGACTGAAACGAAAAGAGAGTCCTTCTAGATATACCCTTCGGTGAGAAGAGACGCTTTCTGCTTGAGTGCAGTCATAGAGACTCAACATTTAGTATTATGATTTGATTCTACCCTTTCTTTGGGGATATTGGCTATTTGTGTATTGACACGACCGATTAATCGGGATCTAAATACTGCACTAGGTAAGCATTTTCTCTGGAATTATTTTTTTTCTATTGCTTGTGAAGCACGAGGACGCCATGATTTTAATGGCCTTTCCCTTTATTTTCAGAAGCTTCCGAGCTCTTCCTACTAAACCGAGACCGTCGATTCTCTAGCAACCCTCACACACGAGCGAGGTAATTATTGCTACAGTTTTTTTTTGTCTAAATTAGCGATTTAATTGCCTTATCTATGTTAACTTTTTCTATGCATTCTATGGCTTATCTTATCAACTCCATTTTATCAAATCTGAATTTTTATTTCAATGTGATTTTAGTTTTGATCATATGGGGAAGTTTATATTTTTTTTAGGGGTGATTCATACCTATCTTTTTTTATTATTCAAGTTGTCTGTACCTTAGTATTTCTTTTATTTGCTGATGGTCATTGAAAATCCATTGATAATTTTTGGGGGGATTTGTTTTATAAAGAAAATATATTTATGCAAGGGGGGCTATAGTTTTTTTTTATTAAAGTAAGGGGTCTTTGTCTAATGCGTATTGGGTTATTTCAGGTTTTTACTACCGGGCTACCAGTTCTATTATGTGGCTACAAGTCTTATCTCCGGGTCAATTTTATTGCCGAGTCCTCTGCTGGTTCTACCCTCGAGGCCATCGAGTAGCAGTACTTGGGATTTACTACAGGTGCCCGGCGCCTCCACCAGCGTTCGACGACCGGATCTGGGTATCGTACAGAAGCTTTAGTTCATTTATTCGTTTGTTTATCTGACCGATTAATATAACCAATCTTAATTGTCTTTTTTTAATATAAATCAAGCATCGACCGCCCAGCTCTAAGATAGCTCTCATTAATTTTATTTTTAATTTATTCACTTGTTTATCTGACCGATTAATATAATCACCCTGAATTTTCTCTCTTTTTAATATAAATCAAGCATTGACAGTCGCGCTTTAAGACAGTTTCAATAACTTTATTGTTTTCATTCATTTATTGTGTCCATTGGTTTAATTATTGTGGCCATTTAACATTACCTAATATTATTGCTACATGCATAATTGGTGCAGCAACCAGCGCACGCATACATATATGTGATTAGCCTAGGTAAAATCAAAGTGATCACTTCGGATTGTAGTATTTAGTGCATTTAGTTGTAAGGCATACAGTACTGAGTGTTAACAACAGAATTGGTCTCCGTACAATCTCCATATCTATACTTTTAATAGTTGCGATTGTTGTTTATTGAAATCAA
Source organism: Pissodes strobi (assembly GCA_016904865.1). Taxonomy (NCBI): domain Eukaryota; kingdom Metazoa; phylum Arthropoda; class Insecta; order Coleoptera; family Curculionidae; genus Pissodes; species Pissodes strobi. The sequence goes on along the minus strand of MU191031.1, from coordinate 33,694 downwards.
CAAACTCTTCAATAATGGATGTTTTCTACTGTCTTTTGTTTTCCGTGCAGCCTAAATGAAGCCGTTATTTTTCGGTACAATAATAGTAAATTACATAACAAGCCCGTGTGTGATATAAGGGGCTTTCTAGTCACGTTGAATGTGCTTTTTTTCTCATTTTCATAAGTGGTCCTATATTATAAATTCAGTCATATATCGGGGCGAATAAAACTCTCAAGCAATCGTCTTCCTTTCGGGCGCCCTCTCCCGATTCGAATATACGAACCCCCCTCGTCGTCGTCGTCATTTCGATTCGAAAAGCAAACTAAATCCACTTAAAAACGTGCTGACTTCTGCTTTTCAAGTGGCAGATTTTTGTTGGAATATGTAAATTTTAAGTTGAAATGTCGTCCATCATTCGCAGGCCCTAGCGCGGCCCCGGGAAATTTATACCTTTTTAAGTTCCTCAGTTTTCCCGGGTTTATTCCGAATAAAATATCGGGATCATCGTTTTTCTGCCGTATCGGTGATGCTTCTTTACATTTTTATACTTTCAACTTGTAGAGAGATATACGATACGAATGGTGGTGTTCCATATTTTGAAATTATATAATCGGCATTTTATTTTTCGTAATTTGCCCTTAGCCTTAGCGGTAACTTCGAAACTCCCGAAGTACAACGCGAAACCGTGGGGGCGAGGAAAAGGCGAAACGTCTTTCGCTAATTACCCAGGCTACCGTGTACACGTCTATATACCTTCGTCCGGAAATGAGCTTTCTACGTATCCCGAAGGAGTTTTCTCCGACTTCCCGCCGCCCCAACTTCCACTCGGGTATTTGTTAACAAGGAGCAACATTTCGCAAAATACAATTATAATATTAGATTAGCGGAGAAGATAAGATCCTACTCGGGGCCCTGAATTATTGTTGTCGGGGGCCAAGAAGGAGTATATATAAATTGGATAAGATTTCCGTCGGAACGGATTAATTATCCTAAGAAAAATGAGAAACTTTTGCCAAAAATCCTCATAACTGTTATTCAGGTAAGGCGTATCTTGAATCTATTTTATTGGAAGTTGTTGCCGTATATTTCGTAAGGTCCTTTTGTCCTTGAATATCTCTTAAATACTTGGGTGCTTATTTCGTCCATAATAAACCGCAAAACTTCACAAACGTCTTCAAGAAGTTTTTTTGAAGTAAAAACTTCTTTAGGCTCGTTTAACTCACTTTTTACCTGTGTATTTTTAGGTAAGTCGTTTTTCCTCGTCTTTATAACTATATTTTTGTATTTTTAGCTACACACATTAAAGTGACAACAAAGTACTTCGTTTTCCTTATACTCACTCTCCTTTTGTGCATCTGGCGCCCAACGTGGGGCAATAAAAGTTTTTTTGTACAAACTATAATTCCACACATAAAGAACTTGAAAAAAGAATTTCAATGATGTATTTGAGGCTAATACGGTCGGCAAACAGCAGTAAGATAATAAATTAATTTCTCCACGTAGGAATGCAGCATCTGAACATTAAATTGTACTATTTTTCATTAAAATAAGCTTTGAAGACTTGTCGGAATGGAACCGAGAACCTTTAGAATGACTTATCAAATTTAGTAACCATAATTCCAAGACGTATTATTAGAATAATAAATTCTCTAATATTCCTTAAAATATAAAGAAAAACACTCTATATATTTCAGGAAATCAGGTTTTGATCGATTTTACACGAGAACCACTTTAGAATTACGTGAATTTCGGGTAAGTTTGGGTTTTAATCATCTCCTGATGATGCTAATATGGGCGAAACACGGGTCGAGTGCAAAAATCCTGTTTCGGTAATGCCGAATGTTTCAAACCCCATCATAGACCTCTAGACAATTTATTGTAAGCACTATAAACTAATTTTAAATACAAAACGTAGAGATATAAGAGAACCGACAGAAAAAAATATTTTTGGATATACAGGGTGAGTCGAAAACATGTAGCATATCAAATTTTAATTTTTATTGGAATACCCCGTATATTATTACATTTTTAAAATCTACGTAAAATTCTGAAAAATATGATATGTCACACCATGGGTCCAAAATCAATTGTTTTCGAGATATTGACGGCCGAAAATTGACGTTTTTAAAAAATTGAATTTTTCAAATGCTTATTGCACCAAAACCATTAATTTTAGACATAAAGTGTGACGTATCAAATTTTTCAGAATTTAGCGCAGATTTCGATAATGTAGTTATAAACGGAATATTTCTTTAAAAATATTTAAAAATTTACACGGTTTTTGCTCTCCCTGTATATTCAAGCATATTTTTCTGGCTCTGATAATAGCTTCTCTAATTCTCCTCAAAATATTAAGAACAATACTGTATATTTCAGAAAATCACGTGTTAATCGATTTTACACAACAACTAAATAATTACGCAATTTTCCGGTAATTACTCGATAATTGGCAACATTGCATAGAAAAAATCGTTCGCCCTGACGTCCTGTATGTATTTATGTTTCAATGCTTTAAGTGCTGAAACGTATCGGACATATTACAAAAGGTCAACATCTAATGTACAGGGTGATCCCCTATAATGTCGCCCCCCTTTAACTTTTTTATTTTAAGTGTCCCAAAAAAATTAAAAGTATGGTTATGTAGGTACTGAAAAATACTGTTTTTCTGCGTATAAAAACTATTGGAAAAATTATCAGTATACAGGGAAAAACAAAAAGTAAATTTTTTTTCAATGGAACACCCTATATATGAATTTATTTTTCGATTTTTCCTTAAATTCTAAGTATATTTTATCTATCTAGAGTTAGTAGTTTCACAGCTATAAACAGTTGAAAATCGGTACTTTGGCTACTTTTCACCTTGGTAGCAAGAAGATCATTAGAGATGGAGTAAAATGAATTTCACATGTCTATCTTAACTTTTCAAGAGCTATCTGACGGTACTAACTGGCAGGCGGTACCATGGGTACCAAATCTGGTACCTCGGTAGGTACCATCAGTTAGCACCATCAGATAGCTCTGGGAAAGTTAAGATAGGAATGTGAAATTCATTTTACTCCATCTCCATTGATATTCTTGCTACCAAAGTGAAAAGGAGTCAAAGTAACGATTTTCAACTGTTTATAGCTGGGAAACTACTAACTCTAGAGGTCTAACATCATACATAAAATATGCTTAGAATTTTACGAGGAATCGAAAAATAAATTTATAATATAGTGTTCCATTAAAAAAAAATTAACTTTTGTTTTTCCCTGTATAATGATCATTTTTCCAATATTTTTTATACACAGAAAAAAAGGATTTTTCAGTACTTACATAACCATACTTTTAATTTTAAACACTTAAAATAAAAAAGTTAAAGGGGGGCGACATTATAGGGGATCACCCTGTACAGGGTGCTTCTTATATTTTGACAACATCAAGACAAGTTTTTATAAGAGTTATAAAATAATTTTAAATACAAAACGTATAGGGACATAAAAAGTCTGACAGAAAAAATATTTTTTGATATACAGGATGAGTAAAAACACGTAGAATACCAAATTTTTATATTTTTTATTAAAATACCCTGTATATTATTACATTATCAAAATCTACGTAAAATTCTGAAAAATGTGATATGTCACACCATGGGTCCAAAGTCAATTGTTTTTGAGATATTGACGGCCAAAAATTGACGTTTTTGAAAAATTTGCAAATGCCTATAGCACCAAAGTCATTAATTTTAGACCCAAAGTGTGACGTATCAAATTTTTCAGAATTTAGCGCAGATTTCGGTAATGTAGTTATAAACGGAATATTTCATTAAAAATAATTAAAATTTTACACGGTTTTTGCCCTCCCTGTATATTTAAGCATATTTTTCTGGCTCTGATAATAGTTCCTCCAATACTTCTCAAAATATTAAAAACAATACTATATATTTCAGAAAATCACGTTTTAATCGATTTTAAACGACAACCACTCTTAAATTACGCAAATTTCGGGCAATTAAACGATAATTGGCAACATTGCATAGAGAAAATCGTTCGTCTTGACGTCGTGTTTTTTTTTTAAGTTTAAATACTGTAAGTACTAAAACGTATCGGACATATTCCAAAGTTTAAAATCTAATGTACAATATTTTGACAACCTCTACACAACTTATTATAAGTTATAAAATAATTTTAAATACAAAACGTATAGACATAAGAAAGCTGCTTGAAATAGTTATTTATGCAACAAGTGTGTAAAGTGAATCTTTTTTTATGAATGGGAATATTGTCGCATGAGCCGTAGGCGAATGCGACAATGCCATGAATAAAAAAAGGGTACTTTACACATGAGTAGCATACAAATTTTTTTTTCTACTACCGTGCGTAAAGTACTCACTTTACGCACTCTCTAAGGTTCGTAAAATTGGCCTTTTTAATGTGCGTAAGTAAATCTGGCATATTTTTGACATTTAGGGCAGTGCGTAAAATAATATATTCTACGCACTAGTGCGTAACATAATTTATTTTACGCACTAGTGCGTAAAGTAATTTAATAATATTTTTGTTTTTTCATATACTTTTCGGTAGTAGAAAAAATTTCGTATGCTACTCATGTGTAAAGTACCCTTTTTTATTCATGGGATTGTCGCATTCGCCTACGGCTCATGCGACAAGATTCCCATTCATAAAAAAAGGGTCACTTTACACACTTGTTGCATAAATAACTATTCTACTATCGAAAAATATATGAAAAAATTAAAATAATATTATATTACTTTACGCACTGTCCTAAACGTCAAAAAATATGTCAGTAAACGTCAAAAAATATGTCAGCTTTACTTTACGCACTAGTGCGTAAAATAACTTACTTTACGCACTGCACATTAAAAAGGCCTATTTTACGAATCTTTGAGAGTGCGTAAAGTGAGTATTTTACGCACGGTAGTAGAAAAAAATATTTTTGTATATACAGAGAAAAATATGCTTAAATATACAATAGAAAGCATGTAGCATACTAAATTTGTATTTTTTTTTTATTGAAATACCCTGTATATTATTACATTTTTAAAATCTACGTAAAATTCTGAAAAATATGACACGTCACACCATGGGTCTAAAAGCAATTGTTTTCGAAATATTGACGTTCGAAAACTGACGTTTTAAAAAATTGAATGTTTCAAATGCCTATAGCACCATAACTATTAATTTTAGACCATAAGTGTGACATATCAAATTATTCAGAATTTATTGGAGATTTCGGTAATATAATTATAAACCGAATATTTCATTAAAAATATTTAAATATTTAAGTTTTCTGCCTCTTATAAAAAAATCCTCAAATACCCCTCAAAATATAAAGAACAGCATCGTATATTTTACACATAAAGGACATGAAAAAAGCGTTTAAATGATGTATTTGAGGCTAATACGATGGGTAAACAACAGTAAGATATTAAATTAATTTCTCTATGTAGTAATGTAGCATCCAAATATTAAATGGTACTATTTTTAATTAGAAAAAGCTTTGAAGACTTCCGGAATAAAACCTAGAACCTCTAAAATGGCTTATCAAATTTAATAACCATAATTCCACATATAAAGAACTTAAGAAGCTTTTAAATGGTGTATTTGAGGCTACTACGGCCGGGAATCAGAAGTAAGATATTAAATTAGCGGTTTCAAGGGTAAATAATAATAATGATAATAATTATTGTTAATGAGCAGGCGACAAGTGGATTAGTTTTGTGGGTAAACCTTCACGTTCTGTGAGTGTTCAAAAACCATTTTGAACACTCTTTCAAATCTAACAATTTAGTTTTGTACAGTTTAACATTCCACGCCACTGTCCTCGCATTCCAAACAAATTAAAATCCATGGCGATACTACTAACGCCATCTCTTGTTTACAACGTTTATCCACTGCGCCAGGCAGTCTAGAAAGCTAAAACTTAAGCGTCCTCAAAAGGCCTCCGACCAATCATAGCGCTTCCCGCTTTATTCCGGCGGTATTACTAGCGCCATCTGTTGTAACCACCTTTACTCATCTGAAGCCGGCCGCGTATCTCTAAACTCATCCGACCAATCACAGCGCATCCTACAGGATAGCTGTCTCACTTCACCCAATTCAGATCTTTAATAATCAAATTTCATGAAAACTAGTCAGCAGATTTCAACCGGATTTGTATTAAAATTCATAATATTAATTAAGACAACCGAAGTTTTTACACAATATCTCTATATTTACATTATTGCCCTTTCTATGTCCAATCATTCCGCCAAAAGGGGCGGGGAAAAAGGGGTGTTAACAACTTCTTCAAGTTGATCTAGTTCCCACGTTCTAGAATTGACTCGAGTCTTGAACCTCAGCCATGTAAGTCGCTCTAAGGCGGTGTTCTCGCCGCGACATGGCGCCAAGCCGCCATGTCGGGCCAGTTTTCCCGTTTTGAGACCCACTAATCTCTCTAGTTCGTTACTCAAGTGACATAGTGATATCCAGGCATAATCATCGTCAAATCAAGCCTACAAAAAGGTATTTATCGGCAACCTGACTGCCATTATTCTCACGAATCTCACGCCGTGCAATGGCGTCCCAATTGGTCTCATCCATGGGAGTTCTACAATCGAGCCCTATCTTCTGTGATTTCACTATTTTCTTATAATTTAAAATTAAATAAATAAAATATTTAAATCTGAGTACTGAGAATGAGTGTTAGAATCTTATGTTTATCTACCCTTGCGAGCGGTTTCAAGGATAATGGTAATAATTATTATAATTGATCAAAAGATACATTGATTAATTTTGTGGGTAAGCCTTCGCGTTTTTAAATACTTGCTCAACATCTAAAGGCACTGATTTTACCAAAGTTTTAATATAATGGCAATACCCGTGTATATTATAAACCATTCTATCTAATGTTCATTTAAACATCCACATCAGCAAACAAAGCGCCATTAATCGCGATCGAAATATTTAATAAGTGATTCGCGCGCGATCCACATCCCCCTTATACCTGAACTTTTATCAATCTTACTTATTCCCCGCTCCTCTAATATTAAACAACACGTCTGCAACAGAAATGAAAATAATTAAATAATAATGAAACAAGTCGACGAGAGGGGCAATGATTACATCAAAGCAAAGGGTTAAACTACTGGAAAAGAAACAATGAGTCGGGGATTTCTTAAACAAAGCGCGTAGCTTCTTGAAGTTGTAATTCGGTTGGGCGATTGGCCGTATCAGGGACGGAGTCGCCCGAGCCGATTATCAGTTATTTTGACATATAAATAGCCAAAAATATCTTGATAAGTGCATGCGAAGTGAGTGCATCAGGGTTTTCTTAATAACTAATTGGCAAGGGCGCAAAGATGCGCCCGGAAAAAAGTAGCTAAATAGCTAGAACATCTCGATGGTACCGACAGACTCCGATCCTGGCTATTGCGGAGCTTTCATCGCGTTTTTGATTAGTCATAGACACAATTTAAACGCAACGTAACGTCGATAGCAATCGGAATATAAAACGGTAGCCGCGAGTCGATGCTATTCGATTGAATTCCGATTGTAATAAGTCGACGGGAGAATGGCTGGGCGTTCCGACTTCTTATTTTATCAAGATAATTGCCCCGAGCTAGGTGTATGTTTTTAATATTTCGGTACCTAGTCGGGTTCGTCGGGAGTGCACCGTACCTTTAATAGCTCTTTTAAATTACTTTCGACGATTAAAAACGTACAGCATCATATCAATCGGGCCTCTGTGTTTCATGAAAGAATCATAAAAAGCAAACATTTTACGAGTTTTAATAATTTCAATCGTTCGGGCCACAAACGGCACCTGTACCGTCCATAAATACGGGGAAATCTCTAAAAATCCCTCGTCTTTCCGAAAACAAACACCTCGACCCGATTCGAACCGCCTTATATTGGACAGACTTGATGGCCGGTTGTGCCATCGCGATCGGCAAAAAAAGACTTTAATATTTACATTTAATTAAATCGGGATCCGCGAAATTAATTCGGAGGTTTTCGCCCGGTTATTTGCGACTAATTTTACGACGATTCGCGGCGGATGCTTCGTATTTCGGCTT
>MU191031.1:0-15656 GCA_016904865.1 Pissodes strobi | reverse complement strand
AAAAATACGAACGAAAGCAAACACAAGAATTGACGCGTATTGGGTGATTGGTCACGAAAATTCAAACAAAACAAAACAAAAAACCGACGGTGCGGAGCACAACAAACGCGACTGAACCGCACGACGATCAAACACACACAGGAAGGAAGCAAACAATATACAAAAAAAGTTGTAATTGTACAAAAAGAAGTTGGAACTGTACAAAATGAAGTTTGAAATGTACAGAAAGAAGTAGGAAACGTACAGAAAGAAGTGAGAAATCTACAAACAGAAGTTACCAGAAAACCCAAAAGCAAAGGGCAGTCCACTCCACCACGCAGCAGTCCAAATAAGAAACCAACAAACTGAACAAGTCTTCTTGTTGAGAGAGCCTGCTCATTAAACCGTATCAGTAGGAGATTATGGTCAAACTGCCTAACCGGGTATACGCCGTCCTCCTTGAATGCTACATATTTTAGGAACCGCCTCTGCACGGACTCAATGCTGTTAATATGACAATTATAAATTGGATTCCAAATCTAAGCTCGACTACGTAGCGGTTACGTAGTCGAGCTTAGATCGAACAAACGTGTAATACAAGAGCTTGAGAGTAAATGATTTCTTGCTATTTCTAATTATAAAACCAAGCGTTCTGAAGGCAGCGGTCACTAATAATTGTTGTATGTGAGAACTAAAAGTGAACCTGGCATCAAAAACAACGCCGAGGTCGCGAACACTCTCAGATCTACTCAGCACAGTGCCATCCAGTGAGTAGTCATACTTTATCAGGTCATTCCTCCTGCTAAAACTGACCAGGTTGCACTGTGAAACATTGAGAATCAGTTTATTGACCTCACACCAGGTGTTAATAGTGAGCAAGTCAAGCTGAAGTTTTTCACTACCTTCAATACAATCGATTCGCTGAAATATTTTCAGATCATCTGCATATGCTAGTTTACGACAGTTTATGCTCTTAATAAGATCGTCAATGAAAATGAGAAAAAAGAGAAGCCCCAAAGTGAGACCCCTGAGGAACTCCAGAGCTTGCAGTAAGTGATGATGATCTAAATCCCTCATATTCAACAAACTGTACACGACCTATCAGATATGATCTAATCAGGGCAGCAAGTCTATGAGATATGCCAAGGTTCTCGAGTTTGCTAAGTAATATGAAATGATCGATTTGGTCAAACGCTTTTTGGAAATCGGTATATATTACGTCAACTTGGCCGCGTGAATTCAGTACATCACACACACACTGCGATAATGTGTGTAGGTCTGTGGAAAGCATATTTCGGATATTCTTAAAAATTTTGTCATACATTATGATCTCAAAAACTTTCGAAAAATTGCATAATATAGAAATTGGTCTGTAATTGGTAATAACACCAGGATTTTCCTTTTTTTAGGACAGGCGTCACTCTAGCTGTCTTCCAGGTTTCTGGAAAAGAACCGCTCGACAACATCAGGTCAAAAATGCAAGCAAGAGGCCCAGCCAAGACACAGGCACAATCTTTCACCAAAAAGCTCGGTATACCATCAACTTCGAAGTTCTACCCATATCAAAGAATGTAGTGTTACGTACTGTTACCGGTGAAACAGCTGAAGTATTTGGGGAAATGAATATTAAACTTCAACTTGGAAGAATAAAATTACACCACACAGTGTTAGCAGCCAACATAGAAGACGAATTTATTTTTGCGATGGATCTCATTGACCAACATGGATTCTCTTTTGACAGCAAGCTTAATCTTCTGAGTTCATCCTTACCAAAACAGACGATGTTACACCGACTAAAGTAGTGGCGGCATGTACTGTCAGAATAAACGGAAATACCGAACAGATAATTTTTGCGAAATTGGAAAAGGATTTTGGAGGCTGCATCGGACTCATCCAACACCACGATTTGCCTTGCAAACACCTCGTAGGCAAAACACTAGTCAAAACCGACGGAGAAATACCTATAAGTATAGCAAATATTTCATCAAATTCCATCAAAATTAATAAAGGAGATGTGACAGCCGCTTGCGAGCCGATGCAGTGGGTAACCAGTTGCGAAACGCAGCCAGAGGTAACACCTTCAACATCACCTAAGAAAGTCCTAGAACAACCTTCCGAAGAACTGAGAGAGCTACACAATTTATCAAAAAACAGAGCACAGCCTTTGAAGAAAAAATGGCAATACTGGGAAAACGAATATCATAAAACATAAAATCGACACTGGAATTGCTCACTCCATACGGTAGCATCCTCGGAGGCTACCAGTGATGAAGCAGCAAGAGGTTACCACATTAGTCAACAACATGTTTGACGATGGAATTATTGAAGAATCATCAAGCCCATGGTCGTCTCCTGTTGTCTTAGTCACCAAGAAGAATGGGACTATCAGATTCTGCGTGGACTATAGAAAGCTCAATGACGTCATCAAAAAAGACAGCTATCCATTTCCCAGAATTGATGACACGTTGACGACACTAGCAGGTTCTCATTGGTTTTCAACACTCGATTTAAAGAGCGGCTACTGGCAATTAGGCATTGACGAACAAGATAAGGAAAAGACCGTTTTTTCTTCCGGAAGTGGTTTAAATCAGTTTAAAGTTACGCCCTTCGGACTATGCAATGCCCCCGCTACTTTTGAGCGTCTTATGAAAGTTGTTCTACGAGGCCTTACTTGGAAGACATGCCTGGTCTATCTTGATGATATAATGGTAATGGGAAAAACTTTCGAAGAACACCTACAAAACTTGCATGAAGTTTTTACTAGAATCAAGAATGCTCAGCTCTTACTGAATCCAAAGAAATGCTTTCTTTTCCAACAAAAATTAAAATTTCTCGAGCATGTCGTGTCATCAGAGGGAATCCAGACCGGCCAACGGAAAATTACAGCAATCAAGGACTGGCCTCGTCCTCCGACAAACATGAACTGCGGATCTTCCTTGGACTATGTACTTATTATAGAAGATTGTTGAAGGATTTGCAAATATAGCGGCACCTCTACATAAACTCACTGAAGAACGAGCAAATTATAACTGGGATCATAACTGTTCTTGGGGAAACACTCCAACATGTGTGTAACTTTCGTTTTACACCGTATAGTTTGGTGATAACACCCTGTATGTCCGTAGAATGAATGCGCCATAATTAAACTCTGAATATATTTATTTAACCCCAGGTAAACACCAAATTGTAAATTTAAAGCATTGTATTTCAGTTACCCCTTCCGTTATATGCAACATTCTCTAGAAAGCAAAATGTCATTTCGTCGAACAAATCGTTATTAATCGTTCTCAATTTTATATATCCTTGTCTCCGTCAGTATCGTGTAAAGAACAATATGTCAAAGAAAGAAAGAACATGCTTCCACTCTTTCCCACTCTTTCAGTCGACTACCGACAGAAAAAATTAGCTTTTAGTGCCTTGCAAACACTCAAACGTAACACATCGGTTCAGTCACCGCTCTGTGTAGTGCAGTTCAAACGTTCACTCAAAGTCGGGCCAAAGGTCAAGTCCCTTTAGGCCATTTTCTCCCTTTGTATGCTCAGATATTTATAGAATATCTGCTGTACCTCTGTTCTCTTTGTCCAAGCTTGGACAAAGAACTCTTTTGGGTGTTTTAACGCAATTCTGAGACAATACAGAATCGTATCGTCTCTCTTGAAGAAGATGTAAAATGGCGGATGGAAATTGGCGGTAGAGAAATCCATTCCAATACTAGCAAATGGAATCAAATGTTTGAAGATTTATAGGCCTATCCCTGGGTACGATAACATTAGAGAATCGACGAAGACCTCAAGGTTTTTTTAGTGTGAACGAAAGGTTGAAATTTCAAAGACAGAAAACGATTAATTTAATTCAGTTCAGATTTAAATAATCAAGGCCTTTTCTTTTGTAGATAATTAGTAATAAGTAAGTTGGTTTATATTTAGGTTTATGGGAGTGAATGACTGAATGCGTGATAGTAGTTTAGGAAATGTATATATTTTCCATATCGAATGCAAATTAAGAATTGCATAATTAAAGTACTTTATAACTAACATACCTACCTGTTTCAAGTCACAACCTATATGTAAAACTCCCATCACTCTATTTTAATACAGTCCACTAATTTGATTGTGGTTAATTAAGCAGATAATTACCACCCCCACCTTTATGGCAAAAAATAATTAAAAAATTAATTATTTAACCGGGCCAACTGTGATTCTGCGTTCAGGAAATTTAAAAGCAGCTCTATGTTCTAGTCCAATATTGGAATATCCGGAATAAACGGGTAAATTTGTATTGGACACAGACGCAAGTAACACCGGCACCGGGGCGATTTTATCGCAAGTACAAGCAGGAGAAGAACGAGTTATCGAATACTACAGTCGAACCCTTTCGAAACTTGAACGTAACTACTGTGTAACCCGAAAAGAGCTTTTAGCAATAATAGTACGGTTGTGTCGGTAGTACTCAACCTGTGCAGCAAGACAAGGACCCAAAACAAGACCTAGGGGAAAAATGAAACAGATGGCCTTTTTCCAGAAACAAATAATGGTAACAAGTTTATTTTAGTGACAATTGAATACTTCAGTAAATGGCGTGAAGTGTTTCGATCCCCAATCAAGAAGCTGTTATCATAGCAGAGGTCCTCGTGAATAACCTATTCAGCAGATTTGGTGTTCCGTTGGAGCTGCACTCAGATCAAGGACGCAACTTTGAATCCAAGATTTTCCAGAAAGTCTGTGATTTACTCAACATCCATAAAACACGGACTACAACCTTACATCCACAATCAGACGGCATGGTTGAGAGGTTTAACAAGACCATTGAAGAACATTTATCCAAGGTCGTAGATGAACATCAGAAGGATTGGAACCAACACATACCACTATTTTTGATGGCATATAGATCAGCAGTCCATGACACGACAGGACTAACACCAGCCAAGGTTTTATTTGGAAGAGAACTCCGTTTACCCTGTGACCTATTGTTCGGAACGCCAGACAACCAGGATATGGAAATTCAAGACTACGCGGACTTTCTTAAGGAAAAATTTCTATACATCCATGAATTAGTCAGAGAAAACACGGAGAAAGCCAGTGACCGAATGAAGACACGATAGGATCTCAAAGCTAATTCTATGGGATTCCAGATGAACGATAAAGTCTGGTTATATAATCCGCAAAGAAAGAAAGGAGATCTCCCAAGCTAACGCCAGTATAGGAAGGACCATATAAGTAGCTATTTCTTGTTTTGCCTTACATGTAAATACAAAACTTTCCTTTTTTGGGTTTGTAAGAGAAGTCAATAAATAAATAAATAAATGATCAGTAGCCAATGAAGGCCTATTAAAAATATTTCTCTTAAATTCGAGTCTTAATATTAAAGCTTCGGCTCCATAATAACGTCCTCCCCAACTTACGATCAACTTCATTGAAGAGCGCTTACATATACATATTTTCCATCTTTTTACCAAACGCGGCATTATTCATCAGCATGAGGAGGTTTTTTGGATTTTGCTTGAGCCAGGTGTTAAGACCCATATTAGAGGCCTTTAATCGTTTCGAGATACAGACCTTTAAAGCCGATAGTAAAAAATTGCCAAAAATAGTTAAATTGACATTCATTCATTAAAACCATTGCCGGAGGTTTTCGGGAAAAAATGAGAAACTCATGACCTAATAGTAAATAAATATCGAACGTAGTTTGGAGCCTTGCTTAAGCTTTTTATTAATATTTATCGAACTAAAACGAGGCATCTGCCCTTAAAAAAACGTTTTATTCTTTTTATGACGGTCCCAAGACAATTATCCTAATTAAAACGGAAGGTTCATTCGATATATACTGCGGAATTATTCATATTTCGTGCCTCTTGCGAACCCGTGAATTTATTTGCAATTAAACACACGATTTTCGATAAAATCTTTTTTAAACGCGTCGCTCGCTAACTGACAGTGTCTAAATTACATAATAATAATAATCCAAAACAATAAATATGAAACTAGTAAAATATACACGATTGGCCACCTAGATATCCTGATTTGTGGTCTGTTGACTGTTCCTGGCATATGATGAATATAAAGTAACAATGCCTGGACGTACAAAATAATCTTTCAATCATGCATATACTGAGTGTTTTTTGTTTTATTCTCATGGAAGATATTGTATTTATCCAAAACTGTTTTGACCTGAAATTTTCGTCGTTCTCCTCAAAGTCTGATTAAAACTTAATTACGTTTCGAGGCAATTAGCAGTCAATCGGGACAAGTCGCGAACAAGAGTTATTAAATAATAATTAGTAGTGCCTACTGTAGATATTAATCACCCCCCGGGTTATTAGGATTTAATATTAATTTCTTGCATTTCGCGTTCCTCACAAGATTTTCCACGGGGATAGGCATCGCTCCGGTTCGGGATCACAGCCAGGATCGTAATAACACGAGATTCGATCGAGAACCGAAAAGGTTGGATTTTAAATAACATATTTGTGTGGTCCTTCGAGCCGGTTATTTAAGCTATGAATGCTTTGCATGGCAGTAGATAAGCCACGAGAGTACGGCAGTAATTATGGCAATTTTTACATGTAAAATCCCATAAGATGTTTTAGGGTTTTCAAGGACACAATCTTGAAAGAAACATTTACATGGGCCCCGAAGGGGTCTGTGTATTTATTTCGACAACCTCCCTATGCCCCCGAAAGGGTTGCATCGGCCCAAGCTCAACTGATATCTAGATCTAACATGAAATATGCTTTTAAAACCCCACTATGCTAAGTTTCTTGGTCATTTTTGTTTTGCTTAATTAAGATTAAGATTCCCATCATCATAAATTTGAGCAATGATTAAAATTTGGAAACCGAACGCAGTATTGGGGTGAAAAAGTAATATGTATAGATAATTCCCGTCTGATGTGCAAGGAACACGAGGGATCGCTAACCTCTGTTGACGAAGCAAAAAATGCAGAAATACGTCTCCTGAAGGAGCTGGTGGCTGAATTAAGAAGCAAGAATGCAATACAAGAAGAAAATAATGCATTGCTGAAAGGAACAATCAAATTACAGGGAGAAAAACTTGAGGAAATGCAAGGTTAGTGCAAGAAAAAACAGCAGTAAACATCGGGACTCCCGCCAAAACCAATGCCTCATCATCATCGGAAGGCGCCCGCGCCGCTGCTGTCGAGATTCTAAATTCTAAAATCCAAAGTGACAGTAGTAGTTCAAATGATTCGGCACTAGTCTCAAACAACGACGTACGTCATGATGACACCACAAATGTCACAATACAAATGACTCAAATGGCGGTGTTGATAATGAAAAGCAAAACCAAATCCAAGAAAAGGGCCCAGAAGTCCCGGAAACCCACTAGGAAAGACAAAGGCAACGGGGTTTTAGACGCCCAAACAAACCAAATATCAAAACCTCTGATCAGGAAAACCTAAAAACAGGAAGCCGCCCAGAGCCTCTGAGGGGCAGTTGCAACAACCCCACTACTGCCACACTCAAAACAGCTCAACGAATGGCATCCTTTATTCGTATCAGGATTAGCAATAGATGTTACAGCAGAAAACATCATAGAATTTCTCAAATTGAGCGGCCTTGATTGTGGCTGCTCCTGCGAGAAAATGAAAACAAAAAAGGACAAATATAGGGGATCCTTCAAACTTTCAGTTCCTCACATTGACAGAGATAAGTAGTTGGCGTCCTCACTCTGGCTTGTGGGAATCATTATCAACCATTTTCTGAATATCCAGAGCCGCATGATGGTAAACCAGAGGGAAAACAAGTAACAAATCCAAGCATATTAATGCGAGATCTCTCCGAAACAAAACAAATGAACTGGAGTCATTTTTAGCAGACAAAACTATAGACATACTGTGTATTACTGAACATTGGCTTACTGAAGAGGAAATGGGTATTCTGCAGGTGGAGAACTTCAGGGTTGGTGCCTTCTCATCTAGGAAGGAATTCATTGGTGGAGGTACTCTCATCCTAGTTAGACACAACCTTAAATTGTGTCCAGCAAATATAAACACAGACTTTATTATTGAGAAAACTGTTGAATGTTGTTGTATTTTTATTGAACCTTTATTTTAGCCTTTTACCGCTCACCTTCTGGCGACCTTGACACCTTTTTGGTGGCAACTGATGGGGTTCTCTCCAGACTTGCCACAAGGGGAAAGGTTCTTCTTGCGGGTGATTTCAACATCAAATTCAACACTGAGGCAGCAGATACAAACAGGTTTTGTGACCTGATGGAAAGCTACGAACTGAGACAAACAGTGTTTCAGCCAACACGACAAAAGGCATGTCTGGACAATGTTTTCGTGAGTCCTGAGGTAAATGTAACATCGGTAAGTCTCATTGATGTGAATGTGTCAGATCATATATGCCAGATTTTAGAGTGTGAGGTAGAAAGTTGCATGACTGGCCCTGTGGAGGCTCAAAAGGTATGCAGACCCATAACTCAGCAGGGTTTGTGTGTTTTGCATGCCATTCTCAGTGAGGACATGGGACTTCCTGACGCATGATGTGGATGTTCAGAGAGGGTGTGATGTTTTTATGAGGGCCCTAAAGAGTGCTTGTACACAGGCTTTTCCTGAAAAAATATATAAGGTAAGATCTGACCACCTTAATAACATTCCCTGGTTCAGCAATGAGCTGAGAGCAATGCGAGACCATCTTGCTTTCCTTGGAGAACTACAACGCCAGTACAACTTTGTTGAAACTAGAAATGAGTATAAAAATTTTAGAAAACTGTACAGAAGGCGCATTAGGGAAGTGAAAATAGATTTCAATGACCGTATAATTCAATCCTCATCAAATCCTGCTAGAACAATGTGGCAGATAGGAAATAACCTTAGGGGTAAAAATACAGTATCAGAAAGGGAAAATGCCAGCATAACATCTAATGAATTTAATACTTTTTTTCTGGTATTGCCCACTCTGTTGTGCAAAACATCCCTAAACCTGACAAGGATCCCAATGAGTACCTTTCAGCTCTGGAGGCCCCGACTTTTGCATTTAGGGAGGTCACTTTTAATAAGGTTAGGGAAGTAATTAATGAGCTAAAAAATAAATCGAGTTATGATATCTATGGGCTTAATGTGAAGTTAATCAAAACAGCAAAAAATTGCATCCTATCACCTTTAACTAAATTAATAAACCTATGCTTAAAAAATAGTGTTTTTCCAGATTGTCTTAAGTTGGCTGTCGTAATGCCAATGTTCAAAAAGGGTGATCCGTCAGTGCCTAACAACTACAGACCAATTTCTGTCCTTCCCATGATTTCAAAGGTTTTGGAGAAGTGTATTGCTATACAGATAGTTGAACACTTTGAATTAAATGAGTTGTTTACGGTACACCAATGGGGGTTTAGAAAGGACAGGAACACTGTCAAGGGAATTCTAGATCTTGTCTCGGACGTAGCGGAGGCATTTAATAGGAAACAATATGACTCAGCCTGTAAGCAAGGCTTTCGACTGCGTCGACCATGGGATCCTTCTTAGTAAACTCCAGCATTATAAATTTTCGACTAGGAGCATCCAACTCATCAAATCATATCTGGAATCCAGGTACCAAGTGGTGAGGTGACATCAGCAAGGAGCAGAATTGACATTGGAGTCCCCCAAGGCTCAATCCTGGGGCCTATACTCTTCTTAATTTATGTTAATGACTTGCCAACTAACGATAGTAATGAAAAATACACACTCTATGCTGATGACACAACGGTGGCCTTCCCTGCTGATACTTTGGAGGAGTCATTGAGGGGTTCCATGGTGGCGCGGGAGAGAGCCGAGGGCTGGTTTTGCTCAAATCGATTATTGTTAAATATGGAAAAGACTAACAGAGTCATCTTTACAATGCGCGAACTGAATATACCCAATCCCAGTGAGGTGAGTTTTTTGGGGGTTGTGTTGGACCCGAAGCTGCAATGGGGAAATCACATAAGTGCCCTGTCAAATAGGCTTAATAGGTCTATATTCGTATTAAGGCATATATCTCAATGTGTCTCGATCAGTGTTTTAAGAACAGCATATTTTGCTATATTTCAATCACACATTGTATACGCGATCTTGCTTTGGGTGCATTCAGCGAATGCGCACAGAATATTTGGATTGCAGAGGAGAGCTGTGAGAGTTGTGAGTGGCTTGGGTTATCGGGATGACTGTCGGCGTGTGTTTGTGATTATGAATCTGTTAACTGTACCGTCTTTGTACTTACTGGAATGCCTTCTGCATGTCAGGAGGAATGTTGAAGAATTCAGGACTCACGCAGACGTTCATGACCATAACACTCGAGGTAGTGGAAACTTGGTACCGGAATTCTGGCACTTGGGAAGGTTTCAAGATGGTTCGGGGTACTGGGCATTAAAAATGTTTAATGCTCTACCATTAAACATTAGAAGTTTACCAATTCCGCCCTTTAAAGCAAGATTAAAAAGGTTCTTAATAAGTGAGACTTTCTATTCAACAAATGATTTTAGTGTGTTGTGAACTATTAACATTTTAATTTTAATCTATAATGAGTACTGTAGTAATCACTTGTTTTATTATTTTATTATTTTGAGTAATTAGGTCTCTAATTTAAGTCGTTTTAATTATTGTTAAAAAAAAATTTGACCTGTGTGACACTTTTTTTGTGATTGACATTAATAAATTATTGAGTATTTTGAAATTATCGGGAATTATAGCGCTGTTCTGTTACTATCGACTAGTAGCAACCGCACTATGCTAGGTCTCGTGGTCAATTTTTGGCATGTTATTTTCTGAAGGTTTACCCATCGTCATTTTAATAAGAAATTAAGATTTCCATCATCGTAAGCAATGATTAAAAATTGGAAACCGATCGCAGCATTTTAAAAATTTCTGGAATTATAGAGCTGTTATGTTACTATCGATTAGTAAAAACCGCACTATGCTTGATCTGGAGGTATACAAATCGTCATTTTAATAAACAATTCAATTTTCCTTTAGCGTAAATTTCAGCGATAATTAATAATTTGAAACTTATTTCACTTTTCTGAAATTTCGGGAACTATAGAGCTGGGCACTTTTCCTATCGATTAGTAAAAATTGTGGACTTCTTAGTCGATTTTTGATTTGCTATTATGCGGAGGACAAAGAATAGTCGTTTTAATTGGCAATTAAGAATTTCTTTACTGTAAATCTAAGCGATTATTCAAACCAACCGCAGTGTTTTGGGAATTTCGAAAACTATCGAGCTGCTTGCTCTCTTTCTATCGGTCAATAAAACCCGCACTATGCTACGTTTTATAGTGAATTTTTATTTTGCCATTTACTGGGAGGCTACAAACCCATTTCAGTCTTCTCAAATTTTCGGGCAATATAGAGCTGTTCTCTTTCTATCGATTAATTGAAACCGTACTATCGTAGGAATTTTTGATTTGCGATATTCCGAAGGTTCTCCAATCGTCATTTTCAGTGTGTAGGCGAATCTGATCCGAGAAAGAGCATTTACTTATTTGTAAAATCGTGAATGTACCCGAGTAAAACAGATTTCTAAATACTGACCTGTACCGTTAGTTTGCGGAAAATTAATACTCACGTTGGATTTGGGTTTTAAGAGACTTTCGGGGTTAAATTTGCCCGTTGCCCTTAATTAAAACGAGGCCTGCATCTTGGTTTACGTCTGACTTCAGTTACAAAACGTATTGGTTTCAATGGTAACACATTATAGCATTATGCCTGTTTTCATTAAACATTTTGTCAATTTAATAAATAAATATTTACAAAAAATAGCAAACGAATATATTAGAGTTTCCTGAGAGTGTCTGCGTATTCCAGGTAGCAGCCCCCTCGGCTAAAATCGGGTGGTCTCGCGGAAAAAGTATTAAATATCAATGGTCCCGGACTACAAAGAAACAATGCGTGGCAACACTCTTCGTTTCGGAAAGCAAACACTCTGGAAATTTTAATTAACGCGAGATCCAGGACTTAAATTCGGACGGACACGGACGAACCCCTCACACCCCTTTCTACGTAATACTTTCTCGAGTATGTGAGTCATTCGCCAAAGCCTGGTACAATAAATTCCCTGGAACAGGCCATCTCTTTGAATATTGTTAGGGCAATCTTCTAGTTAAATCGAGGATTCTATATTACAAATTGTCTATGATTCCTCCTGCAGAGGGTAGAATAGAATTTTAATCCCGAATTGTTCGTTCCTGCAGGCAATTTCTTAGGGAATGTCTCGCATAATATAACAAGTACAACAAGAGCAGGCGATATTGTTTACAGGTGAGCTTTACGGAAGCTCGTTGCTTTCGATCGCGGGCATATCTCGGGGTTATTTGATCTTTATGCGGCCGCCCAGACGAGAGATCCTCGTGCACGATAAAATTTTTAATTTAATGTGGATTAATGAGGATATTCGGTTTGCTTTGGCCGACATTGTTGCCAGGATAGCTTCATGTAGACTGTCACCCGCCTCCTTTCTAGATTAATGTAACAATAATTAACAATTTAAGTGTGACATGCTGACATGCAAGATCACGTGATTCCTCATACAAAAGGCATATCTAACAGCTACGCCACTGTATGACTATGTTGCGTATCCAGTCCAGTTCATTATTCATACTTTTCGCTAAACTATGTCTAACCCAAATCTTCCATTTTTCTTTAGTCTTCTATTTTAAGCTGTATTTCAATTTATTTACAGTTTTTTTTCTCAATTTTCCGTATTTCTGATGATTTTCTATATTTTTCTTAGTTTTTATACTTTTTCAACTTTAAAACCTACCTTTCCTTTCGAGCACGCCACTGTACAATAAGCTTGTATTTTTCTGTATCCCGAGCCATGTCCCAATCTAAACTAAATTAATCCAAACAGTACTTTTTCCCTATTTTTTGCTAATATGTCGCCATTTTTAATCCGGAAAACGTTAACCCAAACTAACCCAAATTTAACCTAAAAATCAAACTATTCGAAACAGTCCTTTTTTCATACTTTTCCCTAAGATGTATATATTTTTAACCCAAATCTTCCATATTTTCGAATTTTAGGTCGAATTTTCGTTTATTTTTCCATTTTTCTCAATTTTCGGAATTCAGAGGAGTTTTCAGTTAAATTTGAAAAATTCCTATATTTTTCAGATTCATATATTTTTTCCAATTTTAAAATTTAGAAACAATTTATAAATATTAAAATAATTTAATAGAAAACTAAGCCCTTGTTGACTGACGAACCCTTCGAGCACGCCACTGTACAGTAATTTTGTCTCTCTCTTTATCCACTCCAGTAGCTTGCCCCAATCTATACTAAATTATCCCAAACAGTGTCTTTTCGCTACTCTTCTTTTAAATTTTGACATTTCTAACCCAAAAAAAAACGTTAACCTAAATTAACCCAAATTTAGTCTAGAAGTTAAACTAACCTAAACGGGTTTTTCCACACTTTTCTCTAATGTATTATATTTTTAACTCATAGCTTCCATATGTTTCATATTTAGATTGAATTTCCGTATTTTTTCTTAATTTTTTCCTAATCCTGAGGATTTTCTGTCTCTGTTTTTCACTGTTCTATTTTTTTCAAATTTAAAATTTACAAAAAACGTAATTTTTCCCTTTTTTTAGCATTTTGCACTACTTTTTTTCTGCAATATTTGTACATTCTTCTCTGTCTATTCCAGTGGCGTGCTCGAAGTGCTCGCACAGTAATGAAGTTAATTTTCAGTTAAAATAATAGTGCAATAGATAAATAGAAAGTTAAGCTTTTGTTTGCTGGCGACCCATCGGGCACGCCACTGTATACTTCTATCCCCATCTGTTCAGGGGCTTGCCTTAACCCATACTAAATTAATTCAAACCGCACTTTTCCGTACTTTTTTGTTAAATTTCATATATTTATAATTTTTCAATTTTAAAAATCTGAAAAAAAATACATTTTTCTATTTTTTGCATTTCTCATATATTTTCATAAAATATTTTTTTCCTTTTCCTTGCCCAATCCTTATTTATTAGACTGGCCATCATTATCACCGGACTTGGATCCTATGGAATTAAATTTTTAAAATTTTTGCATTTCTCATACATTATCATACAATATTTTTGGCTTTTTCTTTGTCCAAATCCTTATTTATTAGACTGGCCACCATTATCACCGGACTTGGATCGTACGGAATAAGTTAAACATTTTGTATCTAGAGCTCTAATGCATTTCGTATTTCCCGACGTTACTTTGCAAGAAATAATTACTCTTTTTAGGCTGAATCTCCTTTTTTTAACCTTTTTTCTTAATTTCTCGTACTTCAGAGGATTTTTCTGTTAAATTGAAAACTATCGTACTTTTCATATATTTTCAATTTTTAAATCTTGAAAAACCTATGTTTTTCTACTTTTTGTATCTCCCATACATTTTCATACAATATTTTTGCTTTTTCCTTCGTCCAATCCGTATTAATTAGACTGGCCACCATTATCACCGGACTTGAATCCTATGGAATAAGTTAGAAATTTTGTATCTAGCTATATGACATTTTGTATTTTCAGACGTTATTTTGCAAGAAATCCTTACCCATTGTACGGATCAAATTAAGGAACTGGAGACACAATGGAGCATTTTCGGTTCGAGTGACGGCTGGTGAATTTCATTCCGGTAGGTTCATCAGGGTATCAATACCATTCACAGATAGTGAGGTTCTAGTGGGTGAAAGCCCACACACGTCCCTCTGATGAGTCCCGAAAGGACGAAACTATCGGTGGAAGGTTTTCATGAGTCTCACTCTTGTCGTTGTGTTTTCATTGTGGACATGGAGCATTGAGCTTGATGCGATTCAAGACATGGCTCCAACCAGGAATTGGTATATTCCTGACATTGCTCTGGGTGTAGTGTAAATCCTTACATTGCATGTTTATCCTCAGAGAAAACGGAATCAGCAGTATAATTCAATGCCGGTAGGGGTATTAGCTCTTGGAGTAGTTGTTTCTGCTGATCCAATCTTATCACATATAGCCCAACACGGGGCTTGCCCAGACACAATGGAGCATTTTCGGTACGAGTGACGGCTGGTTAATGTCTTCCTTCCGGTAGGTTCATCAGGGTATCAATACCATTCACAGATAGTCAGGTTCTAGTTGGTCAATGCCCACACACGTTTCTCTGATGAGTCCCAAAAGGACAAAACTATCGGTGGAAGGTTTTCATGAGTCTCACTCTTGTCGTTGTGCTTTCATTGTGGACATGGAGCATTGAGCTTGATGTGATTTAAGACATGTCTCCAACCAGGAATTGGTATATTCCTGACATTGCTCTGGGTGTAGTGTAAATCATTACATTGCATGCTTATCCTCAGAGAAAACGGAATCAGCAGTATAATTCAATGCCGGTAGGGGTTAGTATAGCCTAACACGGGGCTTGTCCAGACACAATTGAGCATTTTCGGTTCGAGTGACGGCTGGTGAATGTCTTCTTTCCGGTAGGTTCATCAGGGTATCAATACCATTCACAGATAGTCAGGTTCTAGTGGGTGAGAGCTCACACACGTTCCCCTGAAGAGTTCCGAAAGAACGAAACTATCGGTGGTAGGTTTTCATGAGTCTCACTCTTGTCGTTGTGTTTTCACAATATGGCCTGTATAAAAAAATAAGTTTTTCTCTACGACAATCACATTTTTGTAACAAGCAAAAATTTTTATGAATAATGACTTTTTGTCGAAAACTGAAATTTTTGGTCCATTTGTCCT